>KZ678418.1:0-95975 GCA_003019895.1 Coniella lustricola
GGGGGGCTCGGTCGGACCTCTCTCTTCCTTTCTAGGCCTTCTTGAAAGTTTGAAACCGAGGAAGATTTCCACTATGCATAGTGTCAAGTCGTCCAAGGGCAAATCAGTTGATTGGGACAGCCAGTCGCAACAATCGCTCACTTTAAGCGAGTACGACTACATGGCTTCCGAGGGATGCTCTTTTCGCTCACCTCGGACTTTCATCCCACCCGAGCTCCCACCCGCCAGGTACCAGCATGCCGAGCTGCCTAACAGCTACGACTACGCCCCAAGGCAACATGCACCACCCCAAAACAGCCATTCTCAATACTGGCCGGGCCAGAGTGATGGCTGGGCCCCGGCGTTCAGGTATGATGATCGTGACGGCAAAGGCGAACAAGAGATGGCGCAGGCGCGTAGCGAGGAGGGAGATTCCGTCGTGAGCAGTGGCCGAGCATCCTCGACCGCTCCTAGTACCTGGGACTCTACTTCGACGTGCTCGGATGCTACAGTCTCGACCATGCGTGGGACAATTCCTCCACCATCCGTAACCAGCAATGCATCGACGGCCCCATCGAGGCACAGCAACCTTTCGACAGTGGAGACCCACATTCACCGGCAGACGTCTGCACGACAGCGACACGAGCTTCCTTGCGAGTTTTGCGGCCAACTGTTCTTCGCAGACGATGACCTTGCCTGGAAAGACCATACCGAGACGCATCTCGGTAATTCGTACCCAGCTCGGGTGCGATGCTGTGAGTATGAGGTCCTGGAAACACAAGTGGCCCCACGAGCTTTGGAAAGGAGAGCTAACCTGTAGCACAAGGGTTCCAACATGAAGACGGACTGGGCGAGTACAACGCTGACGTGCGTGCTCATGGCGATAGGCGGCATAACTTTGAATTACGGATGGAACATATCCGAGATCACATCGTGGCTGGTGACCACCGAGTCGAAGACAGGCGTGTGGACGGAGACTTGGTCCAACATCTCCTTAAGAAGGGTCTTATCAATCAGCAGACTTATCAAAGATTGCTGAGACCGTTGCGCATACCTCCTTTGTCTTCCAGCAGCTCTTCTGGTGCGTGGAGCCGGAGCCAGCCGGGGGCAGTTATAGAGCCAGCCGGACCGCGTTCCAGGTCAAGCCGTCACCAGGCCCACAGAAGAAGCAATGACAGCCACAGGGCTTCGGAGCAAGACTCAAATAGCTGGGGCAGGACGGCAATGTGAAGATCAGGTTCGCTAGTGTTTGTGCGTGTTTGGGATCGCGCGCTCGACAGGGAAGCCGGCATATCGTGATGCGGTTGTGCGGGAAGAATGGTAGACTTGGTCTGTCAAACGCTTCGGTGCGGGCCGGGCCGAAGGTTAGATTTTGGGGATCCGTCGCTGACCGGGATGGTTTCTATCAATGCTGATTGATCGTGTCTCTTGAGTGGTCGTGCTTTGCTTGCGTAGCCTCTCACTCAGTCCAAGATCGCTCGACAGCCTGGGTCATCTTCTCAAAGAGGTGGGAATCACCGTTGAGCACAAGATGGAAGGGCAAGGCAAATAGCTAGCTCCTCTCGCGTTCGGCGTGCGACCAGTCGACCAAGCAAAAGTAGAGCGACCATATTGATATACCAGGGATCGTCCACAGATTCCGCTCGCTGCCCATGCCCCACTCGCGACTCAAGTCCAAGATTTTCGCGCATTGTCGACTATATACACAAATTCTGTTTTCCACAATACATATATACTTGTCTTCAGGAAACCCCAGCAAATGCTTAGCATCTACTGGAAATCCGCATCGACACGCCCGTACCGAACCCCATCCACCTTGAGCTCAAAGCCAAGCCCAGCACTATCCACAATCATTTCAAGCGTGAAGTCGAGGTTGTCAAACTCGACGCCTCGTGTCGTCGTCAGCCGTGTAAAGAGACTTCGCGGCACTGCGTTGAGATCCGTCGTCAGTTTGCACACATGGACGAGATCTCGCGTGTACGCCGCTGGCGGGTCGTCTGCAGGACACGCAATCAAGTCGTCGGTCACAACGAGTGACTGTCCTGGCCTAAAGTTCCTGGTATAGTGGAAGGCGACCGGTGTGAGAGGCGATAAAGCTTCGCCCTAGATTGTGCGCCGTCTTTGTCAGTTTGCAGCCCTTCAGCCATACAAGTGGACAGAAAGTCCAGAGGACCGAGGCCTTGGCTTACCTTTGCAATATGCCACTGCATCCTGTCCGAAACCATCCACCTTTCCCACAAGGGACTCCAATACCTATCGCTCACACTATGCTTCTCTTCGTCAAACACTGTCGCATAGCTCGTCCCGTAGTGCATCCGCGCCTTGCGCGAAATAACCATGTTCCCTTCGAGCCCACGCAACACCGCGCCTCGTACGACCGCCGTCCACGCATACACAGGCTGCATGACCTCGATGCTCCCGCTTTCGCCGGGTCCTCCAGCACCTGCACCGCTCAGCGCGTGCGTCGGCCGCTCGCTGTATGGCGGCGGCGCGGCGCTCGAGAAGCGCGACTTGAGACGGCGATACAGGTAGTCGGACTGACCAAAGCCGCCCACGAGGATGATGCCCGAGACGGTGCCGCCCTTGACACGCAGCCCATCGACCTGTCCCTGCACGAGGTCGCAGACTTCCTTAACGACGGGGTCAAAAATGTCCTTGACTTGTGCCGCTGTCATGATCATGAACCCGCAGTCGATTCCAGCTTCTTCGTCGTCTGCTAGGCCGGGGAATCTAGAGGAGTAGCACTTTTCTTAGCTTCCAGATCTAAATCCAAATGCGAAACCCGGATGAAGACTCCAGACGTTACTCACGGCACGTTGATCTCTTGATGTTCGTCCTCATTGAAGTTGCGCTTGACGAATTCCTCAAAGTACTTGAGACCCATTTGCCACGTCTTATTCTTCTTGACTTTCATTTCGTCAAATCTGCTCTTGCCGAGACGAGTCTTGATATGTTCTTCGAAGCGGTAATTGAGGAACGCGCTGCCACACAGCCCGCCTGTTCCCACAGCCGACTCTTCTACTTTGAGTGGCTTGAGAGATATAATCTTGTAGGCAATCAAGCTGACGATGGTACCACAGGTTAGCACAAGTTGAGAATCAAGTCATGTTGGTTGAAATATATGACGTACTCAACCGTCCCGCCACCGCCATCACACACAATAAAATTATCCCCCACATTCAAGTGATTTGGCTGAATAGCTTTCAACGTCCACACAGCCGCTGCCTCAGGTTCGCTAATCATCTGGATTACCGCACGCTCGCCCATACCTGCGCGCTCGGCTGCCTGCAGCGTCGTGTTCTTGGCTGCGTCAGACCACACAGCCGGACAGGTAAGGACCCAGTCCACGCGAGTGCTGGCCATGAACGACTCGCCGTAGCGGCGCGTCAACGTGTCCATAGTATGAGCGTGAATCTGGGTCAGGTAGTCGGCGACAGCATCTACGACGGTCTTGTTGTAGCGGCGCAGCTGCGCGGCCGTCTCAAGTGGGCTGACGTAAAAGGGGAGCTTTTGCGAGCGGTCGAGAAAGAGCTTGATGCAGCGCAGGCGGGCCTCGTCGGGCTTGAATTGGAAGCCCCATTTTACAATCGGAGCCGGCGAAGAGGACGGGTCAGATGCTGTTGATGTTGGTGGTGGCTGCGACGTGGATGAGGGTGAGGATGTCGGAGTATCGTAAGATAGCTCTGTTGGAACCTTATCTGAAGTTATGCCATTGCCACCGGGCCAGGTCTTGATGATCTCTATATCATCTGGTGTTGAAGTATATACGGCGGCCACGCTGATGTGTTGGACAGATTATCAAATTAGCGAACGCGATGTCAAAAACGCTGGACGTAGCCCGCCGGGCATCCCATAGAGAGACCGTTCAGGTTCAAGCAAAAACTACGAAAACAACAGCCAAATACAGCAGAAGAAGACAACCAGCTGGCTCACTCACCCTGAAAATGTTGTTCCGAAATCCACGCCTACAATCAGCCTGTCGACCATGGGCGCAAAATCGCGTATTGGCTCACGAACAGGTCCGTTGATGGCCTCAGCAGCCGGCGCTTGGGATTGGTCCGCGCCTCCGCTACCGCTTCCAATCCGCCCAACACCACTCCCCCCACTACCTCCGCCGCCAGTGAAGTGGTTCCTGCTCTCTTGGTTCCTCCGACTAGCCGACTGCGCCGTGGGCGAGCGGATCGGCAAGTTGATGCTCATATCGAACGACATGCCAGCTCCAAGGAGTAAACTTATCGAATTTGGTCGTCCTTAAAGGCGCATATGGATAAGTGGTTGTGTCCTGCGTCTCGATGCTCGATCCTTCTTGGGTACTTGGTCGCCTTTCCTTGGTGTTTTTGGCTGCTTGCGCTCCCGACTATCTCGTAGCATTGGCCACACTCATATCCATCAGACTGGGAAGCTGAACAACACAAGGGTGTATAATCAGGCCGAGCGGCCGGTTGCTCGCGCGCGCACACACCAGAGCTTAGTGACAGGCGGTAGAGACAGTGCTGCGAAAGGGAAGCAGAAAGAGGACCGCGGTGTATATATAACTGTATATCCGGGTTGTTTCGTGGTTCTTCGATAAGCCTGATGAATCAGCTACCGTCTTCGAAGAGCTCGCTGCCGAAGTGGTATCGACAAGGCCGAAAGTCGCGATGCTGTCCAGACTGGCCTGTCTCGTGGCGGATCGGCATTCAAGGGCGCTGTTTGCCGGTCTTGCACTCCAGCCCTCAGATACGTCCTTGATCGAAACCGCGAAAGTACACACGTAGCAAAGACGGGATCTACACACTTGGGCTCCTGCAGTCGGAGTCGGGAGGAGAGCCGTAGCGAGCGTGATGGTGCAAAAGTGAGCAGAAGTGTAACTGTGTGCAAAGATGACAGTGTGAAAGTGAAAGTGAAAGTGGAAAACAATATACTCAAGTCAAGCATCGGCTAAAGTCTGGTTTCCCTAGCAGCGCGAGTAATAATAAGCGAGGGGTTGCAGCAGCACCAGCAACAGGCGCAACACGCTGCCCACCGCGGCTGCCACGCTGCGGGGTTTTCTTTCTTTGCTTGGTGGTGTGGCTGTGTGCCACCTTTTCTTCCTCACCTTCTTGGACCCTGGGGGCTGGCTGACTGACATTCAGCGCTGTAACCTAGCTTGGTGGCGGTTGATCTACAGGGCCTTGTCCCTGTTGGCCTGTCAATGCTGGGCCTTGTCAGGCAGTCTCGATTAGTTCAGATACACCAACAGCACCAACGCACCGCCAGCTTCTCTTCACGTCCCACAATAATGCCCCTATGTCTGCTTAGACATCAAGACGCGAATAATGGTAACAAGAAGCAGTTATAATAAGCACACTAGACACTAAGGGTGCAGCAGCCAAGGAAAGGCCATGGTCGTCTGGTTCTATTTTGTTCAAAAGCCAAAGCACACTAACCCAAGTGGTGGCTGGCCATCTTTCTACAAATTGGGCACAGAATTCTGCTGCCTGCTGGTGAGTGGCCCAATTTGGAATTTACTCTCCACTTTCACCAATCATTACTACCGTTATCGTCTATGTCTCTCGTCGGATGCCTAGAGCCCATATAAGGTCAAGCTCGGCAGTTTGATATCTGTAACTTTAGGGCGGCCGCCCAGTTCCCTGGAATGCCTCATATGCAATCCCGTTTCTCTTCCACCACCTTGCTTTATTAGGCAGCCTTTTAGAAGATGTCACTACACACCATGGAACTAAAGACGCAAGATTTTCTCACGAAGAAATACTGTTTCTCTTTCTCCCCGGCCGCCTCCATAAGGCCTCCCAAGTCACCATCACTGCTTTTGGACATGTAAAGCTCTCTATATACAAAAAGGCCTACGTCTTATCTGTCCAGCAATCAAAAACAAGTCGGCTCGAATTGTTCGATCTCACACAGCATGGCTTGAATAGGCGGCCTCCTGCAACGGTAGTCATGTTGGTTGAATCCTATCCACAACTCCCCGCCCATCTCAAGCAACGCTGAAAGTATGCCTATATAGGTATAACGTATATATATACATACATACAGACACATCAAGCTCAAACAAAAGAAAGAACGTTCTTATGACAGTAGTGGCGAAATGAAGTATTCTTGGACCTGGCTCATGCCTCCCAGACTGTACTTCTTTCTAAAGTACCAAGTCTAGCACCTCCTTAAAACCGTAGCAATTATGGGGAGGGCTTACACAGCCAGTCTAAAAGTATCAAAAAGTAAGGAGAAACCGCGAGACCGCTTTGTCGAACTCGTGCAATCTATGATGGGGTATTGTGCAGCATGACAACTTGCTGAACCGAAGTAAAAGATGAGACATGGCCACCCAAGAGCTGAAAGCTGCCACGGACAGCGTGAATGTTTTTTTTCCCGATGTTGTAAGCTCAACAAATCCAAAACGCAGTAGCCGCCATTCAAGTTGCCTTTGACTTGGGTAGGACCAAGGTCTAGGCGTCGCAGCAATAAAAGTCCTTTGAATGCCCAAAATAGAATAACTCCGGTATAAATATGCCAGGCCTGGGAAACCAAAGAAAAGTATTTTGCATCTTCTCGCCGGATGTGTCGGATATAAGAAGATGCATCCTGTATGCCAAAAAAAAAGAGGAAAAGAAAAAAAGAAAGTGAGAAGCGATAAGAGAATGTACGGCTATGATCGACTGCCAGCTGCCCAGATACTTGCGGCTGCCGATGCAGCCCATTCGCTCTCCTCATATGGTGGCGTGGGCCACTTATAAGCCGATGTCTTTCTGTTGCTCAAGTCCAATGGCTTGGGCGCTACAGCTTCTTGTCCTTCGCCAAACATGCAAACATTTCCACTGGCTGATGGCGAAGGTGTTGGGTATGGGTTCCGGAAATTGGCGTTGGTTGAAGACTGTCGGACGGACCCATGCTTGTCGAGACGTCTCATTGCCCGCTGGGTGGACGTCAATACCTCATCAAGAAGCTCATCTTCTTCGGCTGGAGCGCCGTATTGGTGCACGCCATGTGTCGCTTGTGCACGTCGTGTACGGCTAGAGACAGGACCTGGGGCTCGCGAAGTCCCTGACAAACTGTCCACTGATCGGGGTTGATGATGCGGTATCGAATGATGACGTTTTAGACTGCCCGTTGACGAGATCTGGTGAACGGCCGGAGCCGGAGCGTGCAGGTTTTCCACATTCGAATGGCTGTCTCTCATTGTTCGGTCGAGGGAATCGTACGGATCCTTGGGCACGGGTGCCGGCGGCTGGTCTATAACCATGGACGATCTGTTACTAGCCCAAGGTCCACACCCAACCTGAGCTTCCATGTCTGGCTCAATGGGTGAAACAGGAGTCTGGTGGCGCCCAGAGAACCGTCGGGCTCGCTTTCGTAGGTGAGAAAAGAAGCCTTCCTTGTGAGCGCTTGGTGGAGATGAAAGACCTCCATGACCGTTCAGAGCCCGCTCTGCTTGCTGTCTGTGAACATCTGCGTATGAGTTGGAGCTTGATTGAACCGACAGTTGGCGTCCAATTTTCTTGGACGGCTTCTCGTCTACGTGACCGTGCCTATGCGCATTGGCATAGGCATCGTTGTACGACGGAGTCCGACTACTGGCTTGAGCAGTCACGGCATCCGATAATGGCGATATGGGCCGAATGGTCGGGAGGATAGGCATAGGGGCCACATTCGATATACCATTGGTCCAGGTCGTTCTCTTGTTCACAGGTGGTCGCGATTTGGCGGGCACAAGAGGGGCCACGTCGGCTGTGGCCACGTGAGCTGGTTGCGGCTTCGCAGTAAGTGGCTCTTTGGCCGCGACTTGAACCGCTACGAGGTCGTTCGCAGACTCGGACCGACCAATCAGCGACTTGCGGAACCAAGAAGGCTTGGAAGAGGCGGCCGGCGACATCGTGTCCTTTGAGCTACGGCTCAACTCGGATGGCTTGCGGCCAAGAATCCTCGAAGCCGAAGACTTGGGACGCATGGGGTCGGCCGCGTCTGCAAAGTATTCGTGCGCAAGCGCTTGAGTAGATGTCGGCCGGTTCTTGGGATCCCACATCAGACACCAAGTCACAAAGTGACTCAAAGAGGCGGGCCATTGTGGCGTTTGCAAGATGGTGTCCATTGAGTGAGGAGCCATCTTTGGGAAAGAAAAGCCCAGCTTTCCTGCCAATCGGGTACCCTCACGCCAATCGCCGCCGCCGACGCGTTGACCAGCCTTATTGTACCAGTTTCCTGGGCTGCCCATGATCTCACATACCCGCCAGACCTGGTCAACCTCGTTGCCACCAGGGAACAGCGGCTTCAGGGTCGCAATCTCCACGGCCATAGCCCCAATAGCCCAAATATCGACAGGCGCAGAGTATTCACCAGCGCGCAACAAGACTTCGGGTGCTCGATACCATCGCGTGGAGACGTATGTTGTATAGGGAAGCTTGGAGTGCGTTTCTCTCGCCAGTCCAAAGTCGGCTATCTTGACGGTGTAGGTGGGAGGCGTTGATGGCGGCGTGACGAGAGCAGAGTACCTTCTGAAGGAGTTTGTCGTATCTTGGTGAGATGAGGTGGACACCAAGATGTTCTCGGGTTTAATATCTCTGTGGAAAAAGTTGTGGGCGTGAATGTGTTCCAGGCCTTGCATAATCTGGAATAAAATGCTCTTGACACTGGAGTTGTCAAGACATTTGTGGTCTCTGGCCTTCATCAATTGGTATAGGTTGCCTTCCATGTACTCCATGCAAATATGAAGTTTCTTGGTGAATGGATCAAGGAAGATGTCCAGCGCTGGCACGAGATGTTGGTGCGGCGGGAGCGTTCTAAGAAATACGACCTCGCGGAGTTCTAAACAAGGGGAGAACGACTCGAATGTCTTTTTCATAGTTTTGATGGCAATCTGGGCACTGGAGTCAGTATGTATACCACGCCTGGCGTTGTTGTGCGGTCGGTCGGGTCCACGAGCCCCTTGAAGCAAGCTTACCACTGTGCCTCTTCTGGCTACATTCGCTCCAGCAGTGCGCACTCTAGCTAACACGACACTGCCAAAGCTTCCATCGCCAATTTCCTTGAGGACCTCGAATCGGTCTTCCAAAGCCATGGCGTTGGAACCAACGGCTGAGCCGCGATGTGTCAAATCGTGTGCGACAGTCATATTGAAGCGGGCTGATGGTGGAGGTTGGTCGTTCGAGTTGGTTGACAGCCGTGTTCTGCGAATGGCAGAGAGTTGGAGAAGTCAACTGTCACAGCTGGCGGCTACCGACACTGACAGTAGTATTCCATGCGCGGGGAGCAGCGCTGGGTGGTGTGCAAAAAGGAGAGCTCTTTCGAATAGAGCTGATTACTGTAGGCAAAGCATCCAGGTTTGGCGCCGGTAAGTGTCCAAAACGACTGATGGTGCGCAGCGAGGAGGGGATGTAGGAAGTCGAGCCAGTCCTGGTCGCGGGTCGCGTAGTTGAGCAGGTTTGGGGCCTTGGTCGGATCCTCTGTGGGAATAAGATGGGTGACCGGTCGGAGGATGGGGGAATGGTGAGTGATTTTGGTTTAGGGAACCAAGTCGACTCGAGGTGGATTTGAACAATAGGAATGATCCAAAAGAGTGGACGGGCCTCCTGGACGGTTGGGCCTGGAATGATTAAAAGAAAAGGTGAAGAGATTGATGGGCGTGCAGGGAGGGACCACACAAGATTGTGATGCGGGTCTGTCCCTTAGGCGGCTCCGGGAGTTTTGATGCAGGTACTTGGCGGATCGGGTGGTGACCTCGGTGCTGTGCTTAGCGTCAAAGATGCAATTATTAGAATAAAATGGGCCCGACCGTAATCTCAGAGATGCCCTGGTGCTCCAGTGACGAAGCGTGCTGCTGCTGCTGCTGCTACTATTGCTACTGCTCCTTGTTACCCAGTGCAGGAACTGACTGGACAAGCGCTGGGAGGACGAACAAAGCTGATTGTGAAACTGGTGATGATGATAATGACGATGTGTTGAATGTTGATGTTGATGTTTTCTAACAACGGTGGACTTAATGGCGCAGTTCAAGCAGAATTACAAAACCTCTCAACAACGCTGTTGCACTCTTCTTGAATAACCGAGGCGAGAGCCTGCTGTATGGTGGGACATTTGTCGTGTCAGAGGATTGGAATGAGGAGGATGGAAAAGGGAGACCAGAAACCCCATTGAAATCAACGTCGTTGCGGGAGTGTGATTGATTTGAGATGACTGTGTGCAAGAGGAAGCGCGTTTGTGAATTTGCTGGAACAGCCTGTGCCCAGTGGTGGTGAGCGTTGTTCTGTGACCCTGACTGACCCTGACTCTAGTGCTGGCGGTGGTCAGCCTGACTACAGTTGCTGGCTGTGGGCTGGCTGTAGTCTGTCTGCCCTGCTTCGCGGACGACGATCCGGACCAGGAACGTGGGTGAGAGCTGGTGAAAGTGGGAGCTCTGGGGTGACGCGCAAGGAGGTGCAGCTTGGGCGGCCTTGGGGAGAGGCGACCCAGCAGACGGAGCCTGGAACGGGAGCGCTGGGGACTCGTGGAGACGTGGGTGCTTAGCATGAATGGGAGCAGCTGGGGTGTGGGCGTGGACGACGGAGGTGTCGCTGGTCTGCCGCTTCATCAATGCCAATCGGCGTGATAGGGGTTGCAAATCTCGCTAATCATTCGGCCAGCAGCCTTTGCTCTCGAATCCAATTTATGCTGGCGACCGGGGGGGCTTCTCCTTCTTGGCCAGGGCTACCAGGGTTGTGCGAGCAGAGGGCCCAAGACCAAAGTGCCGTCTTTTGATTGCGTCGTGTCAGGTCTCAGTGCCAGGGTCTGGGTGGCCTGTCAGGCGTTGCTGTACCTGTGCTTGCACAGTAGTCTGTAGTCTTCAGGCCCCTTGGCGTGCCTTGGGTGCCCAACGCCGTTCTTGCTTCCAAGCGGTTGGGCGGTGGTGATGATGGAAGAGAGTGAACTCGATTGCTGGCTTCAATGTTCCAATCCGGCAGGCGGACGAAGATGAAGCGGGAATGGTGCGGTACGTGGTAAAGATTTCAAGAAATAACTGCCTCTCGATTCAATGCAAAGGCCAGGAACGCAGTAAGAGTACAGCAGGCTCGCAAGGCGGCAATACACGGTGGTGGCTAACGGTGGTGATGCTCATGGGGGATGGAAGCAAGGACGAGAATGCTTGTACGCTCTAGGTTTGCGTGCCTGCAGGGCGTTGACAATGGCAGGAGAGGGGGCAGGTGCTGACCTCTGAACTGCACCGGTCAAGCTTTAGCGTATCTGCCAGCTCTGCCCCAGCACTATGCGGTCCTTCCCTTCTGGTACAAAGCCAATGGCACACCTTGTCGCGGCTTCCTTTGTCGGCCCTCGCATCCAGTGCGAGACCCAATGCTCCCAGGTTCCACGACTCAATGTTCCTAGGTTGTCAGAGTACATAAGCTCAAGACTAGAGGCTCGGAAATCTGATCTATTCCCTCTTGGCCGCGGACCCAGACAGGCACTGTAGTAGTTCACAGGCAGCCCTGGGCGGCGCGCAGTCGACGGCGATCCCCTAGTGTGCAGTCGCTGTACTGGATCGCTATTCATGCGAACAAGGCCTTTACAGGGCAAATGGCCACGGGGCGCGCATCTCAGCAATATATCCATGCGTTATACCCTTGACCAAGCATTGAATATAGAGGATACACATGGACGCCAGCAACGTAGCCCGTGCTATTCCGCCATGTTGCCATCTAACTGCTGCTGTGCAAATCCCCCATCAATCTAGAGTCTCATTTATCCTGCTGGAGCGATCGGAGGGTGGGAAGGTAAAAGGCAATGTAGCAAATACAACAAGTACTTAGTTACTTTACGCATGCTGTAAGACGCTGTAATAAGCCTGTAAAATAAGCATGCTGACGGTGCACAGCACGGTGCCTGAGCCCCAAAGGGGCAGCGCAGATGGAATCAGCTTTAGCACTCACCAGTACCAGCGGTACTTTGCCGTTTTCTTTGCAGCACAACTGAAAGTGATCAAAGCAAGTATCTGGTCGCATACTTTGCCCTTTCAGCTACTTGCACCGCTCGTACAGCAGGCTATACGGCAAGGTCCAAGCTCTCAGTGGGCTGGCGCTAGCGGAAGCTAAGCCCAGGGGTGCATACAGCGCGATCCGTTTCCGGTCATGGCTGAACTGCCTGACTAGTTCCCAAGTTCTCCCAGTCCTCTAGGCTGGAACGAGTGCTGTGGCTCCAACGGGCGGACGTGACGGAGCAGTCACGCGAGAATGGGTCATTTTATGGCATGGCATTCCACGGTTCGACAATGTCTCACAGCTGCTTTACGTCCTGACGCTCCTCGTCAACTTGTGTAAAGACTGCAGCGATTCGTGTCGGTCAGCATTTGGCCCGGCCGTTGCAGCCAAGCCCACTCCTCGACGACCCCAGCCTCTCTCGTCGTCGATGCATTTGCTATCTCGATGCCAATCGATTCGATTCGCACACCCAGCTGCCAGCACACCGCACCTGCTGCTGCAGGAAAGCAGCGGTGCTTTCCTATTTAGTTGGTTCATTGCGTGGTTCATACAGTACGCACACATAAGTACTGGCCAAGAACTGGCTCAGAGGCCCCCTGCCAGAGGCTGGCCCTGGGACGGAACTCCCTTCTGAAACCGTCTGGGCAGGTTCCGCATACATAGCAAAACCTCCAGGCAAGTACCTCGGTAGTGTACAAGGCATTCACCAGGCTCAGCTAACGCCAAGCTTGGAAGGGTTGCCGGCATCCTCCTCCCCAAACTGGCGCTGTCGACCCCACACCCGGTTCAAACAGGTCAGCGTGCAACGCGTTTGTGTCAGGCACGGGCGGATCTAGCCTATCGTGTCGCCCTTCTTGTCCTGGGGTGCCCCTCACGTGGTGAGAAAACCAAATATCCTGCTTGTCGATTCCTATTTTGTAACTTTTCATTGTTGCGAGTGCGTACTTATGTACAGAGTACACAGTCATGCAATGCGATCCCATGGCCAAGTGCTTGAACCTCCAAAGGGTCGCGCATCCCGTCCATCAGCCCATTTAGGTACCTACGTCGCTCCCTTCTGAACGGTTCAAGAACGCGGCAGCGGCAATTTTCACGGTTTTTTACCCTGGGAGAGCAACGCCGTTGCTTACTCAAAAGTAAATTTGGCCTTGGAACTATGTACTACATGTCCCGCATTGAATGTACTCGCTCCGGGCCTGATGCCGTTAGAGGTGGATGATTCTGGCTTGATGAGCTCGGTAATGAGCGGGAGGGGCAACTGTGGGATCCTCGGTTGCTAATCTTGTCGTTGACGAAACGAGATTTCGGGCAGGAAGCACATGTTCGATTGGAGATGATGGAACTTTGATGAGTGGCAATGAACATGGGGTTTGTTGACCTGGCCTCGGTATAGGGCCTGGCTTTGTTTCTGCGGGCCAAGCATGGTAGTGCTCAAGAACTCTCGCGGCTACAGACAAGCCAAACAGATATCGATATCACACAAACAGACAATAATTGAGAAACAGCTGTTGTAGCAGCGCGCGCGTACATCCAAAAGTCGATATTGCCTACTTGCTTTTCCCCCGACGAGTAAGCTCGAAGCCATCGAGCTGCTGAAAGTAAATCAAGGCTTCTACCCGTTGAAGATAACAAGCCGATCTATATTCACAATATATATATATTTCTCTGTCGAAAGCCAAATTATGCATTTCGGCTCTGCTTGGACACAAGATAATGCCGACTGCTCGGTTGCGTGCAGCATCTCTGTTTGATTTTACAGACACAAAGCATCCTCTATTTCAAACTTATATTGGGCCTGCGGCGTCAGTACTCGAGTGCTACGTAAGTAATAAGCACAATTTCTCTTCTCACTCAACAAAACGGTCTGGTGGAGATAGACGGGCGTATGCATAGATGATAATCAGGGTGTAACATAGTGCAGTACAACTTAAGTACCATGTATGATAAATTAAGCTTGCGTGCGCCGTTCTGTCAAGGCATCAGGGCTTTGAGCCTCTGTTGGCTGGTTTTCCAGCAACGGGGATATACAAGGAGTCTGCCTCGTCTCAGGTGGATGGACGGGCGGAGGTTGGTGGTGGCGGCTAGCAAGCAAGATGGCTTGGAACATTTTTACATGGCGGCCAGCTTTATTAGCCGGCCATGGTTTACGAGCCTGTTTGTCACGAACTCCCGATTCAAACATCCACCATTATACACGGACTGACTCGTAGCCTTGCTGGCTTCGCGAGGAACTACCTGCCAACTACCTAGGTAGTAAGTAGACAGCCCTCTATTTTGAGAACGGGAGCTGTCACTGATTATTGTGGGTATTGATTATCTCGTCTCGAAGGTCTGTGACAGAATGAAATGGTATTACGAGTAGTCTCCAGGTCACGTACGTTCATTTTACCAATATCAAGTCATCATCTGAGAAAACAACAATTACCATCACCATAGCAACGACAAGCATACCACTTGATCGAGTTGTGTTTAAATCTATATCTGATACTTGTGATATTTCCGTTTGCCTGTGTTGCCCATGCCTCCTCCTTTCCCCTACTTCAGTCCCCAACCTTTTTGATGGAACTACTACGGTACATACACAAGATGCCTTGAGGGCAAATTCGCGAAAGGGAAAAAAAGGGGGGGTGGCTAGGGCAGTCAAATTCTAACCACCAACTGCCCAGGGCCCTAAGGCAGGGTCCAAGCACCTGGCGCCGCCCCGAGCTGAATTGAACGAGCTTGGTATGTGGCATGTACTTCCATGGCAAGGGCAATCTCCAGGGCCTGATGAAACTAAGAGCAAGCACTCAAGCTACTGTAGAAGGTGGATGGATGTAACCGGGGGGAGAAAGATCAGATTCCCGACCCTGTCAAAGCGGCCCATTTGCGCTTGTTCATATTTTTCTCTGGTTCGCTCTCCGGCGTCTGTAGTGCCGCACTTTTGATCTCGGACGCGCCGCTTTCCTTGTTGCATTGTTGACTTTGTTGTATTGTGTTTTTGTGTATATCTAGATGTGTATAGATGAGTAGGTGTGCTTGTTTTCAGGTCTTCATTGGCTTTGTGGTTTTTGTGGCGGAATGCTCCATTATTACTATTATTCCCAGATATGGGTTTGTTAACCTTTGGCACTCTAATGAATGGAGGGAACCTATATCTAACAAGCTATTGTATTGTGATGAATCGACCGTGAAGAGTGGGCTGGCGTGAGTGGTTCATTTGCCCAGCAGGATCTGAACTCGAGGAAGCGCTTCTGGACCGACAGCCACGGCCCATTCCCCTGGTTCACTTTTGGCTCTCCCCGAACGACTGATGACCGGGGTGAAGTCGGGCTTGGATTGGCTTACAGGTGGAAAGAAAGGGCGCGCTGCTGCGCATCCGTCCAATTGTGTACTTTCTCTCCCAGAAGACTACCACACACAGCTGCCAGTGCCTAATCTCCATATCTACGTACCTGTGTGCAACACTTCGCTGGCGTTGCACTTTGGAACTCGTCAGCGTGAGGCGGAGAAAACGCGTGGTTGGTCTGGCAAGGCAAGCCGCGATATGCGCCTAGAGGCACGCTCCCGGCCGGTCACGCGCACGCTCTGTTCTATCAAGCTGTCAAAACAAGCAACGTTGCTGAATTGATATTACACCCCCCAAAAAATGAAGGGGGGAGGGCCAGCTCGAGACGAGAGGAAAATCGCTCAAACACAAGGTGACTATGTCGAATGCTGGTGGCTGGCAAACCCAATAATAAGTGGCGAAATAGTTGTCGAAGTATCGTGGACCGCGTACCGGGACGCTGAGGGTTTGGCACCTTAATACAGTATGAGTTTTTAGCACATGTATGTATCCTGAGCTGTACTCTGCTGACGTATTCTTCACAGTGTTGGTGACATCGAGAACGATTCTTCCCAGGCTGATGACAACAGCCAAAGGATTTCCCGCGGACAGCACGTCGCAAGATAGTCACCAGTCTTGATGACATCTAGAGACCCGACTCGCAAGACTATTCGCCATGGCTAGTCGCTTTCTTCAAGATTCGACATGATCCGACCCACATGCCACTTTTGCTTCGCCGCAGGCCCAGACTGACCGCCTTACGCCTCCCTAGAGCATCGGAACTCTCCAAGACGCAGGATGCCCTCACGGTCTCTATACCTACATCCGCAACGCGAAAAAGCTGGTGCAGGCGACAAGTCTAGCGGTAACCTGTCCGATATAAGGCGGTCAATGACATGTGCTCTTGCCTAAAGCGAAACAGGCTGGACAGATATACAGACGAGACCACGACCGAAAGAAGCAAAGGAAAAAAAACACACCACGGTGGGCTCCACTGTAATGCTTGGTCCGAGGCGTTCTTCCGTGCAGCCGCGCTCACCGACTTGTCAAAAAAATCCATACCACGTGGCGATGATAGGGGGTAAAGAAAAAGAGGAGAGCTTAGTAGCAGCATGTGAGAGCTTGCAGGATACTTTCTCAGGCTTCGTCTTTTGCTACGGCGTGCATCGACCCAAGTGTGGATCTTGCCTGGGGAAAGGTGGATGAAATGTTTGTTGAATGGCTGAACGATCAAAGTACCATGAGCTATTTGTCCCCGATTGAGACGCATCATCGATGCAGGAGAAGAGCCCAGACTGAAGCCGACTAACGTGATGTCGACACGCAGTACGGTTTTGTTGAATGGGCCATGATTGTAAACGGTGCAAGTTGCTCGCTTACAGCAATATCCCCTTTGTACCCAAACCTCGCGCGGATGTTCCTTCTCATCCACAGCTCGTCGAGCTTGTTTGGACTCATCTGAATGGTCTGCTCCAGCCCGGGCCCTCCAGCTGGTAGGCTGATGTGACGTATAGGACTGAACGGATACCGCTTTGAGGGACTTGGAAGGACGAACCAGGAGAAAGAAGGTCAGCAAGATGCTAGTACAACCCATCGAGCATCTAGTGAGGCTGTGCGGACGATGAGCTTGGTTATTTTGTGATCTATGGGACCATGTCTCTTTGCTGCTGGCCCTGACTGGCCAGGCTCACTCGAGGGCTCGGGTTGTACTACCTAGGTGTAGCTTCTCGTTGAGGCGATCGCCAGCTGTGGCTCGTCCTCCAGTATGCTTGTATGCATTGCCCATGCATGCTGACTCGACCAAACAAGTGTTTTAAGGGTATAGAATATCGGGAGTATTGGTTCAGGTTATGGCATGTGCGTTTTATATCCTGGCGCACGACATGTGGCGTACTGCCGTCTCGATCTTTTCCAGCTTCAGCATTGGGCTGTCTGGCAAGCACTTTTCACGTCCATTGGAAACATTTCTGCGCTCTCCATGCCTCTGGTGTTTGGTTTACCTCAACACCACAAATCCAGGAACCCTGCCAAACCGATTGGTAATGTTTTCAAGCACAAAGTCCCGAAGCTCAAGTGGGCGGATATCTTTCCTTCCTTAAACGAAGCTGCCACAAGTTTATATCGTAGGTGAGCATGTCACATGAGAACTGCCCCGTGTGCCAACCTTATACCTGGATCAGCCATTATTGGAAGTTTGCTCCTCCATACTTACGGATCATGACGGCTTCCGGATCGATGCGATGCCTTTGTACCAGGCCACTTCACTCATAGAGAGACCGAAATATCGGGAGCAGGAGTTGGAATTGCACAGTAGGGTGGCGCAAAATTGAAGCTATCTAGCTCTTGATAAGCAGACAATGTTGCAACCATTGCATTACAAGGAATTCGAGGCCTGTCATTCAGTCAACAATTACTCCTCGGAGGATCTGGAAGTCCAAGACAGATTGGGCTCTAGCACTGACATTCCCAAGCTGCGTGGATCCCAAGATGTAGAAGTCTCAATTGAAAAACGATTTACATGATTGAATCAGACATCGGAGCCTATTGTATGCTCATGTGAGCAGTGCTTTTGGTTCGTCTCAGCAAGCAGCCTGGCATTGTGTTGTTCTTGACAATGCCTATTGAATACCCAGGCGGCAATTGATCGGTGTCAAGGGATTTTCTGATTCACCATCGTTGGCTCCAGGTCGCTGCCTGCTATTCACTGTCACTGCTCAAACGGGTGGGAATGTAACTAACTACCTTGAGCTTCCTTCCCATTTTCCTGCCCTGGTCTGAATCAAAGGCAAGAACAAGGCCAGACCTTTGACGCAAAGGATCGTCGGTCTGTCAAAAGTCCTCCTTCTTCTTCCACCAAGAAGTTCTGCTTCGCGCTCTTCCTCTCGCTGGCCAACACAGCTGGAGGTTACGACACTGACTTTCAGTTGAAGGTTGTCTGAATGCTGGTGGTCTCAAATCAGCAGCACAAGCCTCTCAGCTGCTCGAGCTGTAGATCTTGCAACAGAATCTCACAGTCAGGCGGTTTGATATTGGCTGTCGTGCCTCTGGCAGTCCGAATGTAAGTTCCTTGAAATATCCAACAGCTTCTTATCTTGTGTCTTGAATATCGCTTCTCCAAATCGGGTTTGTTTTACTATACCTTGCCGAACTTCTCTCGTGCAGTCATGATTTACTATTTTGCCTTTCTTACCTCACATTGAGGCCGGACTAGATTGCTAACTAGAAATCCAACAGCCCGAGTCTCTATTCCATCGACGCACTCAAGGTCACTGCCGAACCGTGGCAATACGGCTCAATGATCACGGGTTGCACTCGTTAGTTTCTCGCATATCAAGTCATCAAGTCAATTTTGACGAAGTATTCAGCATGACTGGCAACGGCAACACCCGTAGCGGTCATTTCGCCTTGCGGGGATATGGACAAGAGATGTATACTCAACTGATGCCTGTTGATTGAGTTCAAATCGTACTGACCAAGTGCGTCGCTAGGATCCGGTGCAAGGTTGACAACAAGCTCGAACCCCATGACCAGTATTCCAACAATCAGCTCAAGAATTACATTTATCACAAGGCCAAGGGCAAGATGATTGAGTTGAAGTGCCGCAAGCATACGCAAGGATCGGTCGCTGAGATTTTGTGCGAAGAATGTGGCAAGCTTAGCCCCCCTGATGGATTCAGTAACATCAGTCGCAAAAATATTGGCAATGGCCGTCACCGCTGTCGTGACTGTATCTCCTGGAGCGAAGCTGATATGCCTGGTATTGCGGCACTTCCTGCTCCTGGTGCGCCTCGTGCCAACAACGAATTCGCTTTTACTCGTCCAGAGATGATCATGGAACTCGGTCCCGAGGATGGCGATATTGAAGATGACGAGAATCATCTTGACAAGCATTTGTTCAGGGCACCCACTGAGGATTACATCTCGGTCACGAGCAGCCTGTGCGCCACCGAGACTGCCAATGCTTCGTCTGTGGCATTGGACGACATGCGGTACACGACTCTTGAGGGACGCGATGAGGACAATGGCGATTATTACGACTATGGCAACAAAGAGGCCTGCGATGACAATGACGCCGCGTCGGCTGCCAACAGCTGTGACAGCGTTCAAGCTGTCAAGGCCACCAATGCCGCCCGCCATATTCGCAAGTCCCACAAGAGCCCTTCTCTTGCCTCTGTGGAGGCTTCTGGTTCATTCGCCAAGACTTCTGGTTCATCTTTTAAGGCTTCTGGTTCGTTTGTCAAGATCCCTGCTCGAAACATGCAGAACAAGACTCCCGTCAACAGCGGTAGGCCCAGTTACACTGCCTATGGCCCCAGCGGTCAAGTCCAACAGCGAACCAAGACTGTTTCCAGTGTTTCTGTTGCCAGAAGCAAGACTCGCAGTACAGATGCTACTACTACGGTCCGTGAGATCTCTGCTCGCGGTGGATTTGCCAAAGTCAGGGGCCGTCGTACGCTTCCTGATCCTCCCAGCTACCTTGTGTGGGACCATCCCGATGACAGACAAAATGGCAACAAGAAGTTCTTCTCCGATGGTGAGAGTGAGGATGAATTCTGAAAAGCTGTGCATCTTCTGCATTTGCAGCAAGGCAAGACCAGTCCATTATGTCTAATCACCGAGCTAGGGGTTGCTTGATGCCTTTCACGTTCTAAGCCGTGGTCATTCGGATACTGGAGCACTTTTTGCCAAATGATCAGATGCTAGCACCTAGGTAGTGCTGGTTGATGTACACACAAAAGAAGAGACCGAGTATACATGTTGACTTCACCTCTGGGGTTTTTGAGACTTCAGTCAGTGCAGTCCCCCTATGATGTGTAGATCTTCTTCCTGACCGTATATGTGTAAATGTAAGTACAGGTGCACCAAGCCTTTTGTCCAACCATGATCTCCAATACTAAGCTGTCCATATGCCAGCCCATCCAAGATTTATAGATCTGCCTTTGTCCTCTGCCCTCTGTTCATGTCACGTCTGGCGGCCCGATGGCTAGGCTTTCGCGATGGCTCTGGGGATGCCGCTCAGAACGAGTCTACTGCTGTGCTGCGCAAAAAGAACTTCCAAAACCGCTCATCATGGCCACTTGGCGCTCAAAGACTCAGCTGTATTGTCACAGCACCCACAACGTGAGTCCCACAGATTTCTTGTCGTGCACATAAGCTGCTCGCTCATAGGCAACTGGTCGCACAGTACCACGCTCCTCAGGCCTGACCGAGTTCTGTACATACGTGGGTCAACTTCGGGCCATTTAGCTCCTCCCCACGTGCGTCAATCTTACGAATCCCTGATGAGTCGGTACTTGCTCTATTGGTTAAAAAGCTTGCACTTGTTCTTGTCAGGCCCTGTATCAATTAAGATTGCCAGTCCATACTTCGATGCCGAGTGAGTCAGTAAGTCATGATGTGTAAGTGAGTACCTGTTCCTCCTCTCGCAGGATCCAGACTAACGTGGGGTTGGATATAAGTTTCTTTTCAAATCATTGGGTGGTGGGCTGGGTGTGTTGGAGCACGAACGCCCGGCTTGTGTGGCGGCGACACCCTTGAAGATATTGTCATGCACAAGCCCGACGGACGAAACGCCCATGTAGAGTGACATCAGGCTCGAGGGCTATCACGTGCCCAAGGGGATATGGTGACTTGTCTGGATCAGCGGCGACAAGCTTGGAATAGGTCAAGGCCTTAATCTTCTTGCTCGTCCTTCTGGGAGAGAGTCATCATACCTCGCTCTTGACAATGCTGGGGTTCGATCACGACAAAGTGTAGACGCTAGAAATCGGTACTCAGGCTTGAATTGCTTTGAGTGGTCTTGTAGATAGTCTAGTATGTATTGGTACCCCATAGGCAGACTTATCAGCAGGTTCTACGTCTTCATGCCATGATGTTCGTTGTCTGCGCTTGTGATTTCATTTGCGTCGCTTGATGAAACAGGCTTCCGGGGTTGAACAAGATCGATCTTCAAAGGGTTATTATACAGATCAACTTGCTTTAACATCGGTGGTTTGTAGGGCTCCATGTATGTCTGTATGATGATTCTTTCCACATGATCTCTAATCCATCAAGCATACGATACTGAAACCACAAAAGTCTATTTCTCAAAAGTCTTCTCAACCATATCAGAGCCTTCAACAAACTGCAATAAAACCACTTCGAAGTCATGAAGAAGGCAGATAATCCCGAACCCACGAGCCAACGAGCCAACGAGCCAAAGAACAGCAGCAGCGGCCATGCTCACTCTCAACAACTTTTCAATGCAAGAAATGCCAAGGTCAGATCGCAGGACGAAGAAAGCACTTCAAGCATATCGTTAAGTACCTCAATTACAACGCCAACGATTATGAAGAATACGAAGGCTATAAGGCGATTGGCAACATCGCTTCCAGCCATTGTCGCTCTTAGGAAGGACGGGACCAGAAAAGTCTCGCTGGACATCGGCCAGTTCTCCTCTACAGAAGATGAAGAGGAAGAAAACCAAACAATTACAGAACCACGCAAGCTCCCTTTGACTCACGCACCACAGCAACTCACCACCATCGACAAGATCTGGGTCGTCCTCTTCCAAACCGACGCAAAGCCCACAACGCGCATGCAGGATGTAGCCCTTGGCGTGGCCAACTACATCGTACAAGAATTCCCACCGCAACACAGCATCATAGTGACCCCGAACAAAATGGCAGCTTTTTATTCGCAGCATTCGCTGAAAGAGACAACAAGAACAGAGACCGAGAGTGACACAATCTTCAGACACCACGAAAGCAAGAGAATTGGGTCGTTACCCTTCACACTGCTCTTCGAATCCCACCCTTTGAAAACCCCTGCCACCAAGTCCTCCCGCATGACCTTCTACAAGGCGCTGGCACGTTTCTACGACGCTCTCGGATGCCAGTACTTCCTTGTGCCAGACAATAGCAGATCTTACCCTACTGTCCCGAGTCTGACACCGCGAGGATTCGCGCACTGGCTCATTACAGTAATCCAGGCTTACCGGGACGCAGAGGCACGGTGGCTAGATCACATGGTAGCCACACTCCCAATTGAAGTAACGAGGAATCACGCAGCGAGTTCGTTTGGCTTACGTGGAGATGAAAAGGCGCAGAGGCTTCCAAAGCAAGTGTCGCGGCATTTGCTTCTAGCAAAGCCCGAGTGCAAGGTGAGGCGGAATGTTGATGATGCACTGGAAGATTCCAGAAGGGCTAATGAGAAAGAGCGAGCAGCGGGAATAAGGTCAGCAGCAGAAGGAGAAGTAGGAATGACAGAATCAGGACAAGCGGAATACTTGGGCAGTCGCAAAGCATGCAGACGATCGACGCCCGTCATCATCACTTCCTCCTTAGATCATCGAGGACCCAGCGTCGAGGCTTACGGAGTGAGTGGTAGGAGGAGGCGACATCGCCCCGGATCTGAAGCATCACCGAGGATTTCTCAGCATTCTTCGAACAGACAACACCGGGATCAGACTTATGGAGACAAGAAGACCTGGCCGTCATTGAGCAGCGTAAGGAATATCCTCCTCGCCGTGGTTCAGAGAGCACAGGCCAAGCGAGGCGCAATTCCATGCCGCTGCCTCCACAATCAAAGACAATCCAGTCAAGTTTTTCAGATGCAGCACAGTCGGATAGCCGGATTCCACCGAGGAAGGAAGTGCCCTTTGCGCCTCTGGGAGCCCCGTCCTCTGCAGCTGGAAGGAAGATGCACAATGCAGGCAGCCCACAGCGAGACTCAGCTAGAAGCAGCCAAAAGTGTCTCCATGACCGCCGGAAATGCTCCTCCTGTTTCTCCTGCTAATTGCTCGTCGTTTGGCCACGAAGCTGAGCACAGTAGTGTGAGAGACGCTGACTCTGCGGCCGAGGGCTGGAACAAGAGTAAGCAACATACTCTGGACGTTCAAGCTGCAAGGAATAGAGACGATCATCAGGAGACTGGTAATGATGAAGGTTTTGGTGGCATAGATAGGGCGCACAGACGGAGGAGCATAATGCTGCCTGATCCTAACGGACCGACCTGGGATGAGTATTTGAGGAGAATACCGAGGGGTAGAGGAAACACAAGGTTTTCTGGATATTTATCGAATTTCGCCTTCTCTTTCTTTTTCTCCGTAATCATTTGTTGAAGCCTTCATATAGCGATCCCAGTCTGGCAAATAGGACATTAGAGGACTAGACGTCGAGACTTCTACCAGCACTGAACAGCATAAACGGTATGTTACCATTTGAGTTTCCAGTATACTCATTTGCATGAAACCAGATTTTATGACCGCGTATATGTATCATAGAGTTGAGTAATGGCTCAGAGAGAGTCATGATATGCAACCTGATGCTCCAATTCGGAAAGCTGCAGAAATACAATAATCCATTTAAGTCTGAATATCTCTATGATCTTTCAACACTTGAAATCGTCTTGGGCTGTCCATTTTGACAAGTATCTCGCGAGAGCAGTACGTGCTCTCTGACTGCTGAACAACGCCGAGATAACGTGGTTGTGATGTAGCCAGTATTTGATACCGATGTCAATGGACTTCCAGAGGCTTCAGCCGCTGAACCGAATGCTGAGTCTCGGTTTCAGGTTCGATCAATGGTGGCAAGGCAATTCATTTGACATAATCTTACATGTATTTGCGAGCAGCACGAATATGTTGTCTTTCAAGGTTGCTTGTGCAGAATCCTTCTAGATGAGCTGTTGGCAAGCTAAAACAGCCAGTGACGGTCATACGTGAAAGATAAGCGAACGTAAACAAGTGATTTCATTTGATATCTCGTCGACCATGAAATATGGAACCTGGAGAGAATCTCGAGATACTCGAGGCAAGAGGACGCAACTCAATCTTCCATCCTGCGCGGGGAGTATGACTTGCAAATCGCACCTTCTTCCCCCTCCTCAGAGGAACTGATAAAAGGATAAAAGTGATGCGAACAAAGAAGGTTTAGGTGGATATTTGGATAGGACAAGTAACATACGCTTGCACGGGAAGATAGAGGTAGAATCTCGACTCTCGCTCGATTGGTGATAATTCTGGCGTTGCTGGACCCCTGTTCCCTAATGAAAACGCGCTATTTTAGCATTTTGTGGGGGTGGGTCTTGAGGGGCTTCTAAGTACCTGACCCCGTGCTTCACACCTGCCGATCCCCTACCAGCGGTTCCTCAATCAAAAACGTCCAGGTCTTTTTCTGCTGACATCTCACAAAATCCTCACCCTCCGTCAACAGGCAAACAGTCCTCTCTGCGCCAGACCACAAGTGCGATGACGTCGAAGGTGGCAGAATGTGCCTTTGTTCTCTCCTGGTGCCTATGCCCACAATTGCTCTTTCGAAGCTCTTGACACCCACTTCTTTGGTCCTCGTTGATTTGATAGGCTCACCTAGCAGGCCAGAGTATTTCCTGCCAGCCTACCTACACGCAAGCACTTTGACTCCGGCACACCAATAGCGCCCTACTAGCCAGTGGCGTCCACCACACCAGCTCTCCATGGCTTGTCCATGGACCTGTTCCCCGGATCGACTGCAATACGACCATCTGGGATCGACACGACCCCGCGTCTCTTGCGTAGTTGAAGCATCAAACAAAACAGCATAGAACCTAATCTCACGCGACGGAGCCTGTGTACTGCGAGAACTCGATATCACTTGGCAAATGGCTACAAAGCCAGAAGCAAGAGGCCGTGGCAGGCTTTAAGAAGGCCGTGCTCCTCGGCTGGACATCTTTCTCTTTGTGCCATGAATGTCCCACAGCATTGCCACCCTAATCGCTTTCTTTGCAAGCTTTTGCCGCTCCAGCTAGCAAGAGTTTGAGGGTTCAGGCTTGTTTTGCGCTTCAGTGTAACTTTGGGTCATGGTATATTCCCAGAAACTTGCAATAAATTCATCTTGGAACCAAGCCGTCAAACCATTATCCACCATGGCTGATGAAAAGCATCACCAGCCATCTAGCTCTGATCCCAAGCCAGAGGCTGAGCACCTCGATCATAGTGACCCTTCTCTGAGTCCATCGCGTTCCAACGACCTTGACAACAATCTTGCAGAGCGCCGTTATGTCTCTGCAAAGGCCGAGAATCCACTGTCAGGACTCGGTCAAGTAGAGCTAATTCGATTGTCGGAAGAGTACTGCGCCCGCCATGGTTTTCAGAACGAACAAGATATCGTACGTTCTTTCCCCTTCTAGTCATAGCTGTTTGGTTCGAATCTCACTTGCCCAAGCTGTATTGCTGACAGAAAATATGATAGAGAGCATTTCGTCTGGGTGCCCTAATTGCTGGAAACAACTTCCAATGGGACACCATATCAGGCCTCACTCAAGAGGAAATAGCTGGACTCGAGTTTGAGCGTGACCACAAGTACAAGAGTTTGCCCAAGACGCTCATTGGCGTTGTTGTCGTCTGTGTACGTCTTCCACAATTCGCTTGTTTTCTGCTGCCAGTCGGTACAAATGCTAATTCCTCCGTCATTTCTGTCCTCTAGGCCCTTTGTGCTGCCGTCCAAGGCATGGACGAGACTGTGGTGAATGGCGCTCAGAGCTTTTACAAAGTCCAATTTGGCATTGGCGACTCTAGCTCTCAGCGCGACACTTGGCTCCTGGGTCTACTCAACAGCGCTCCTTACTTGTGCTGTGCTTTCATCGGTTGCTGGCTTACGGAGCCCATGAACGCAAAGTTCGGTCGCCGAGGTACTGTTTTTATCGCATGTGTCATATCGGCCCTGGCTTGTTTCTGGCAGGCCTTTACCAGCAAGTAGACTTCTGAAATGTATGTGTTCGCCCGTGATCGATATTTTACTGACTTTCACATCCTCAACTTGCAGATACCTGGTACCACATGTTCGTTGCCCGCTTCTTCCTAGGGTTTGGGATTGGGCCCAAGTCGGCGACTACCCGTAAGTGCTCAGCAACTATGGGTCCTTGAACGATTTGAAATCCTTCAGAACAGTACTTGGCGGCTAATTTGCACAAGCCATATTTGCTGCCGAATGTGCTCCGCCAAAGACACGAGGAGCCTTGGTAATGCAGTGGCAGATGTGGACAGCCTTTGACATCATGATGGGATATGTTGCTGATTTGGCTTTCTACTTTGTGAGTATTTATGTTTAATAATGTCAATATTCTCTTTCTTTCCATTCTCCGATACTCCCTCTTTTGATTTAGCTTCCTCGTTCTGCCGTATTATGAGCCTTTTTTTTTCTTTTTCTTTTTTGGCTCATCGTCTCTTCCCCTTTTCTTACTCTGGATCTCTCGTCTTCCTCTTACTTTTGCTTACTCATCCCTACTCTTGGTTTCTCTTCTTCTTACTCAGTCTCTCCTTTCTCTCTGTTCATTCTACTCTTATTGTCTTTCTTATTTTCACTCTTGGTCTTATCTTCCCTTCTGGATCATTCGTTTCCTCTTATTATTTCTGGGCATTCTTGTCTTATTCTGAACAGTGTATCATCCTTGTATTACTGACCAACATGTAGGTTCCCGACCGAGGCATTGCGTTAGGGCTCAACTGGCGATTAATGATGGGGAGTGCCATGATCCCCGCCGTCATCGTCTGCTGCTTAATCTCTCTTTTCCCAGAGAGCCCACGCTGGTACTTGACCAAGGACAGACACGGTGACGCATACAAGTCCATTTGCCGGCTTCGTCACCATAGGCTCCAGGCAGCCCGCGACCTGTTCTACATGCAAATTGGACTCGAAGCTGAACGCAAAGCCATGTCTATGGGGAAGCACAACCGCATAAAGGAGCTCATAACTGTCCGACGTAACCGCAACGCTATGGTCGCCTCAGAAATCGTGATGTACCTTCAACAATTTTGTGGAGTCAACGTAATTGCGTATTATTCGTCAGAGATATTTCTGGATGCTAATTTTACAGAGACGTCTGCTCTTGCTGCGTCGCTTGGATTTGGAATCATTAATTTTTTGTTTGCTATACCAGCTATATACAGTGTGTTCCCTGTCCCCTCACCCCCCCCCCCCTTTTTTGGGTGGCTGGATTGCGGATTGGAAGCAGAAATGAGGGAATGCGCGCTTCAAATGTTGGCTAATTGATTTGATTGTTCAGCCATCGATACCTTCGGTCGGCGCAATTTGTTGTTGACAACGTTTCCGCTCATGTCCATTTGCCTGTTTTTTACAGGATTCAGTTTCTGGATCACTAGCCAGACGGCGCGCATTGCCTGTATAGCGCTTGGCATATATCTCTTTGGTGAGTGTAAAGAAGCCTTGTTTCATCTAACAGTCAACTTGTCGAAAACCTTGAATGCTTGACCAACATTTGGTTGCTTTGTGAAGGAATCGTGTATTCGCCGGGCGAGGGCCCTGTACCCTTCACCTACAGCGCCGAGGCCTATCCGCTGTACGTCCGGCCCATCGGTATGTCATTGGCGACGGCGACAACATGGTTCTTCAATTTTGTTCTGTCGGTGACGTGGCCGTCGCTGCAGCGGGTGTTCAAGCCACAGGGGGCGTTTGGTTGGTATGCGGCCTGGAACATTGTCGGCTTCTTCCTTGTGTTGTTCTTTGTGCCGGAGACCAAGGGCAAGACGCTCGAAGAGCTTGACTCGGTATTCAGCGTACCACTACGGCGGCATGCGGCGTATGGAGGCAGGCAGTTCATCTACTTCTTCCAGCGACACGTGTACCGGCGCCATGTCGACAAGCCGCGAGTGCCGCACGAGGAGGGGCTTGAGCAGGAGGAGAAGGCTTTTGTGCGGCACGAAGAGGAGCGAGACGCTACAAGGCGTGTATGAAGTCGTCGAGGGAGGGAGGGAGGAGGAGGAGCGCGCGGAGGCGGAGGCGTAGGGGGGGGGGACGTCAGAAGAGCAATGCTTGTTGGAAGCTGCGACGTTGATGTGTGAGAGAAGAAAAGAACGTTTCATGCGGGTTTCTGTTTGCTGGTCACAAGAAGAAGGTCTTGGGCCAAATGGATGGATTCGTTTGTTGATATCTTATCCTCTCAGTTATTCGGCTCGATCTACTATGCCCTGCTATGTGCACCTACGAAAACATGTACACTGACTGTTTCTTGCAGTGAGTTCAAAATGGATAATTATCTATCGACTCATTTTGGGTCAGCCTGTGGTTGTGAGAAAAGAGAGATGACCAACGATCAGGGTCCGTGTGCTTGCCTGCTTGCTTTTCTGTAACTTCCTCTAAGGATATTGTGACTCTTGAATCGGCGCATAATCGGTCCTTGATGAGGCATCTGGAGCGGACGGCCGTCGGACGATGAGGTTGTTTTAGGGCTGACAGCGCTAGCGTATCCACTGAAATGTGCATAGCAGAGTAACAGGGACCCCCAGCACATGCTGTGATCCAGTAAAGCAACCCCCCAAACAGCATCTGTCACCACCCCGCGGAGGCCCGAAAAAGCGCCCTAACACTGCTACAGCACCTGAGCAGTGTATGCATGATAGAGCTGTATTCACCACTAGTAAATTGCTCGCAAAGACGGAAGCCGCGGAACGGGAGATCCTGCTAGATACGGTGCAGCGTTGCTGCGTCATGAGCACGAGATGATAAATGAAGCGAGCCCCAGTCCCAGGCATGTATGAACGCTGTTTTACTAGCTTGTGTGCCGTGGGCCTTTTCTTTTGCAACGGTTGAGAAAGCAGCTGCTCACCCAGGCGTCCAGCTCGTTGCGTCGTTGCGTCGTTGCGTCGTTACGTCTTTTCTTCCATCCTTTTGAACTTTAAAACCCGCTCTTACCTGTCTGGGCAGGCGTTCGTCCGTGACGGCGACTGAACCATGTGTACAAGTTGACCACTTCTACCTTCTACCTCGTCCCTCGTCCCTCGTGCAGCGCCCAGTCCTCGCTCCGTTCCCCTTGAACCAACTCACTTTTTCAACGACCGCAACATCTCTCTCTCTCTCTCTCTCTCTTTGTGTGTGTGTGTATCTCTTGCGCCGCTCAGACGCCGCAGCCAAGATGCCTGGCAGCTCGCGCATGCCCGTCAGTCTGCGCGATGGCCTTACTAACATGAAGAACTCGCGCGCTGGCAGTTCGTTGCGCTTGCTGAACATTGAGCTGTAAGTGAACCAAGCCAACGACTGTCACAAGTGACGCACCTGCGTCGATACGTTTGATTTTGTCGATCCCATGTTTGCACAAGGAGAATCGCGGCCAGCAGCCTTTCCCCTCCAGGTGTTCGTGTCCTTTATACCACCATGGCAGTCCGAGAAGGATGCCCCGAGAAGCCATCGTGGGGTAACCGACTCGAGAGCTTGCATATTCCGGCGCATTCCCGCGACGGTCTCCCCAAAATCACACCTCGGCTTTGTTCCCAGTGACCAATCGCAAGCTGACCCAAATGTGACCTCTCACCTTTTTCTAGGCTCAAGAACATTATATTTTTCTACTTCCTCCTCAGGTGGACCCGGCGGTTCTTTTGGAAGCTCAAGGGCCGCGGACTCATTGGCACTATTGTCGAGTTGTACATAGATGCGCGCCGCACAGCCTATGGATGGTTCCTGCAGGCCCCGGGTGTCCGCAGTAAGGTCAAAGCCCAAGTCGCCGATGCCACAGCCAAATTGCAGACAAAGCTCATCAAGTCGGGAGAGCGCCGCTTCTTGTCCCTGCCAAAACAGGGCTGGAGCGATGAGGACCTGCGTGCCGAGCTGGACAGGCTGGCAAACATGGATCATACGCGCTGGGAGGACGGCTTCGTTTCCGGAGCCGTTTACCACGGCGAGGACAGCCTGCTGAAGCTGCAGACAGAGGCATATGGCAAGTTTACTGTGGCAAACCCCATCCATCCAGACGTCTTTCCAGGCGTGCGCAAGATGGAGGCAGAGGTTGTCGCCATGGTCCTGTCACTGTTCCATGCGCCCTCGCATGGTGCTGGTGTGACGACAAGTGGCGGTACCGAAAGTATCCTGATGGCTTGTTTGAGCGCGAGGCAAAAGGCCTACGTCGAGCGAGGTATTACCGAGCCTGAAATGTACGGAAAATAAACCCCCCTCCCTGATTCACTTACACAGCAGGCTTGCACATTACTAAGAAATCATGTCGAACAGGATTTTGCCCGACACAGCACACACAGCGTTCCGCAAGGCATGTCAGTACTTCAAGATCAAGATGCAGCTGGTGCCGTGTCCAGCACCCCTTTACCAGGTCGACACACGCCGCGTTGCTCGTCTTATCAATGCCAACACAGTCCTCATTGTGGGCAGCGCACCCAACTTCCCTCACGGTATCATGGACGACATCTCGGCGCTGTCAAAGATTGCTCTGCGACGCAAAATCCCTCTGCACGTTGACTGCTGCCTTGGCTCATTCTTGATGCCTTTCCTCGACAAGGCCGGTTTTGAAGTGCCGCCTTTTGATTTCCGCCTGCGTGGTGTGACTTCCATTTCGTGTGACACCCACAAGTACGGCTTCGCGCCCAAGGGCAACAGCGTTGCTCTTTACCGTACTGCCGAGTTGCGCGCATACCAGTACTTTGTTGTCGCTGACTGGGCTGGTGGCGTGTATGCAGCACCTGGATTCGCAGGATCCCGACCTGGCGCACTCATTGCCGGATGCTGGACGAGCCTGATGAGCGTAGGGGAGGAGGGCTACCTGAATGCATGTGTGCAAATTGTCGGCACAGCCAAGAAAATTGCCGACCGCATACGCGAGTCGCCTGTTCTGTCGACGGAGCTTGAGGTAATGGGCAACCCGCTTGTCAGCGTCGTAGCCTTTACAGCGCAGAACCTCAACATCTACGATATTGCCGATGAGATGACACACCGTGGATGGCATCTCAACTCGCTGCAGGACCCTCCAGCGATGCACGTTGCCGTCACGATGCCGATTGTCAAGGTGTGGGAGAAGCTGACGGATGATCTGGAGGCTGTCATTGAGACAGAGCGGGAGAAGGAGCGTGTGCGTGTTGTGGAAGGCCATGGAGCCAAGGGCAGAGCCATGGGAGACTCAGCAGCTCTGTATGGAGTGGCAGGTAGTTTGCCGAACAAGGGTGTTGTGGTGGATTTGGCAAGGGGATTCCTGGATACACTGTACAAGGCATAATGCCTTCACTTGGTGAAGGTAGGATGTGGGAGATGGAGAAGCTACCGATGATGCTAGAGCAAATTGATATTTGATGAAGGGAGGGAGGAGCATAGCATGAGGCTGAGAAAAGCAAAGAAACGTATTATCTTAAGAATAAGAACACAATAGCGTTTGTTACATTTCAACATGGTCAGCTCTGTCTGGACCTCTCCAGGGTCCCTTTATAACTGAAAACTGCCACTTGCATAAGAAGCATGTAGTGGTTCACAAAGAGGATAGCATAATGGAAACACCCCAACCACGGTAACAAATATCTACCTGTATAACTGAGCACCCTTTCGTAAACAAGGCTTATAAGAAGTTGAAGTGTCAATTGGTTGCACTCTGCAAGGAAGTCTTGTGTGTATAAATATCCTCTAGCTAAGGAGTAGCGTTACAGCTGCCAGGCAGCGTCCTGGTTGATTTTCTCCTCGTATCTCGATGTGGACACGTGTCTCTACTCATCAATAGATCAACTGGTGGATTTCATTGCTATTCCTTTCCGTCTGAACCCACAAGTCTGTTGTTAGAGTTATGTTGCAGGTGTGAGGATGAGTGTGGTGTGAAGTATGGCATAATGGATGTGTATTGGAGTGTAGTGTGCCACATCGTCGACGCTCAACAGCAATATTATCAAGGTGGTGGTGGTGGTGGTCTGTTGCCTGCCAGTCTGCTGACCTTCTCCTTGTCCTTTCCCACTCGATCTCTTGTCAAGGTGTATTCCTTGAATTTGCAGGTCCTTTGTTGTTGTTGGGGGCTGTCATGACAGCGAACCCCATTCATCGTTGGAAGAGAAACCCTTTTCTCCTCCCTTTCAGTGGCTCCTGCCCAGGATGAACAAGAACCCGTTTACTGACCCAAACATCAATCTCAGCTGAGCTGCCAGATCCTTGTTTGACTCGCTGCCTCTTGTCCTTGTGCCTTGTGACACCCTCAACTCCGTCAACGAGAAAAGACCAACAAAGGCCGTCATTTATAAATCAGCGTCTCGATCCCGGAATTGGCCTGTTCCTGGATCACTCTGCTTGACCAAATCCTCGGCATCTCCGACCTGCCGACGCTCCGATACCTCGAGCTCGTGTGGGCTCTTGAGCCTCTTGTGCAAAATATATCTCATTCCTAGCGTCAATCCCTGAGACCTCGCATCCCTCATGACTGCTGATTGCTATTGCAGCGGCTCGGAAGAGCTCGACAGGCGGTTCAAATGGAGGTAGACATCGGTTCCGTATCTATGCAAGCAGCAGAAACAAACAAACGGTCAGTCATGGTCATGATATTGTTGTTGCGTTGGCACATCCGTTCGACTTACCCTTCCATGCTAATTAGCTTCAGGTCACCTCCAAAGTAGCGGGCATACAGGCGCGAAATAGGCAACCCATAACCAAAACCCGCCATGGGCGCCTTGAAGTCGCTTTTGTCGAAATCTGGATCCAGGCTGGGCGTGCGGTCGACGGTTGTGTACATGTACGTCCACACCAAGGGTATCGCGCTACGGGGAATACCGCCTCCTTCGTCCGAGATCTTGATGGTGATGTCTTCTTTTCCTTCGGCAACAATAACCTTGGTCACGGGGAAATCTTGCTTGTCCTGGCCATGTGTCTCGACAACGGCACGCAGCGAATTCTTTAGGGTCTCAAAGAGCATGTGGCTCAAGTGACCGGGAACGTACATGAAGTTAAGATTCGGGTTGCACACCAGCTGGATCTTGGGCGCTTCGAACAAGCCATAATGGTCCTCGCAGACGAAGCGCGCATTTTCAATTGCTTCTTGGGCCAGGTCCATGACGTTGGTCTTGGTACAAATGATGCCGACATAGTGTGGATCCGTGTAGTGGCTCTGGTCTGTCAGCGCAATGTGCTGTCCGATCAGCATGCGGATGCCGATTCGCGACATGTAGAATCGGTCGAGAAAGGACTGGATGGTATTGTCAATCTGCATCCTCTGACGCTTGCGCTTGTACTCGAGAATTCCTTGCGCCATGGTCGTCACTACACTGTCATGTCGTCTCTTGATCTTGTGCAGGGTTTGTGCGAATTTTTGGTTATACAGGTGCAGATCGGGGGGCCAGTCGCCCGAGTCGTCGACCATGGCAAAGTACCGGCGCGCAGCCTGGAGCTTTTTGGCTTGACTACTGGCATTGCCATTGCTGTTGCTGTGGCCATGGCCATTTTGCTGGTTGGGCATGGACGAGTACTGGCCCTCGGCTATGCTAGGGTTTGGGGTGGCCTGGGGCAGGAGGAAGCCTTTACCCAGGGCTTTGGAAGGTTTCATGAGTCGTTCCCGTATGTCGCCTTCGAGTTGTGGTCGTGGAAGCTCTGTGATTTCCTGCTTGCACCGACAAGAGTTAGCACGTGTAAGGAAGTGACGACACGCACCTATCCATGACCCGGGAAAAAACGAAGTACGAAGGGGAGAAAACGGCGGAGAAAGAAAGAACGACATGCCTCGAACGACTGTGCATACCAGTCCGACACCTTCTTGACCGAGGGCATCTCGCTGAGACCATCGGGCAGGTTGTTCAGCTCCTCGACACGGTGAGCCAGCCGTATAGGCAATTCTTCGGCCAGGAACTGCGAAGCACGGAACAGAGTACCTGCAGAAGGATGTGTGAGCAAAGAACGGCGAGGAGGCAAAGGCACGCGCTGAAGATACCGCTCATTGACACTGGCGACATACCAACCGAGGGCTTCTCGCCAAATTGGACCATCTGACGCAAGGAGACACCGGTTGCTGGAAACTTGGAAAAGTGCGAGATGCGCGACTATAAGATCCAAAGAGGGTTGTCAGTGAGTCAAGCGGCCCCGAGGAACCGCGCACGCGACCACGATCATGATGACTAGTATGGAGGTGGGAGAAGCAAGTACCATAAGCCGCTCGCTCTTTTTCCACGACATTTTGACAGCCTTGTGGGCAAAGCCCCCACGAAACCCAAGAGAACTGCTCTTCAACTATTCTGGCACCATTGGGTGGTGATTGCGCCCTTGAGAAGGAGGCAATTAGGTCGGAACGCGTGCTACGTTTGGGTTGTCGCAGCAGCCGGGGAAATGGATCGAAGAGGTAATGGTCGAGGGAAGTTCGCTTAGCCGAGGCAAGGTCCAGCGGCACTTATCGATATTGGCAGACAAAAGCCACTGCAGGAGTGACTTTTTGGAGCCGGGGGGGGGGGGTTGGAGGGTTGGATTTGCGATGTACGAGGACCTTCAGTTCCGCGGTAATGACGCAACCAACTCAGCCTTTGGTCCTTTTTCTCCGGGGCCGGTGGATTGGCAGTCCTTGAAAGGTAACGGGTTGTTCCTGGTGGTCCTGGAGGAGAAGAACAGAAGGGAAACAGTGTTGAGAGGTGTGAGTTGGGACAAGAGGAGGGGGAAAAACAGAAGAGCTTGGACAAGACACACGAGGGAGGGAAAAAGAGGATCGAGAGCCCAAACCAGCAAAGACCAGTTAGTCGCCAAGTGGTGTTGCTGTCACGGCTCTTTGCGCTGCTGCTCTTGGCTCATCAGAGAATAAGACCCACTGGAGAGATGCGCAAAGATCAACCGGTCAACTGGAACTGCAGAGTCATCAGGACCCCTCCAAGCCTGACCAAGCCTGATCTTTCCCCACACTGGCGGGAAACTGGCTGCATGGAGATCTGAGCAGGGCACATGCTGCTTGCCTCCATGTTTCCGGCACTGTCGAGAGTGCTGGTTACCCTAGACAGCATTTCTGGATGCAGTCGTCGTTTACAGCATCTGAATATGCAGCATCAATTGCAGACCGCACGCTCATGCAGCCTCATGATCAACTTTGCGAACTTCCTCTTGAAGTCCTCAAGATGCAGAGTTGCGATATACTTTTCGACTATTCTCTCCATCTCGAAACCACAATTTCGAGCCGGCTGGCCAGGAAACAGCATGAATTGCCCGGGGCGTCACATGTCAGCCTCGTTTCCTGCTCCCTTGTACTGTGCTGACCAGGATCCTAGCTGTTTGGTCCCATCGTCTCGGGCTACTCTACTGGGCGAAAGCGTGTGGTTGCGCACGTACAGAACGGACACAGGTCAGCCAATGCCGCTTTCGACAATTGCTGTCCATGAGAGGCTCCATTATTCCGGGCTCGGCCGATCGGCTGTTGTCTGGTCCCGACTCGCTTCGAGATCACAGTACAGAGGGACAGTCGGAGAAAACCACATGAGCGCTGCACGGCATTCGAGATCGCAATGGTTGCTCGAAAACAGTCAGTCGAAGTTGATCGCACAACCACACAGGTCCGCGTATCTCACCGTGGACCATCAGAAGATTTTCCAACCTGGGAGCCAAGAAGTTGGTTGGTTTCAGCAGTCACTTCATAGCAATCGATCTGGGCCTCGGACTTGGCCCGTAATTCATCTCCATAGTCCTATTATTCATCGTTCTGACCCGCTTCAGGGGCTTCACCCTTCGACATGCCATGTCACTTCGCGGCCTGTTCAGGTGCGGTCACGGACGTCCGCGCCAACTCTCGCTGTCTTGGTAGCTGAGTCCTGTGTTTGGGCCAAGCGGATAAGGGACAACGACAAAGGAGAGCAGAGACAAGAAAGGGACGAGCCGAGGAAGGAAAAAAAAAAAGATGGAGTGACAGTTACAAACCGTACGACACCAGACAATACAGACGACGTCACACATCCAAGCAGAGTAGCATCACCACTCAGCCAGCACCTAATTCCAACCGCTAGATGTAAGTACTGTACCTGTCTTCCCTCTGCGCCCTTATGTCTATTCTCCACATGCAGCAACATCAAGCCGTAGACAAGTCAGATATGCTCAGATCATTGTCGTCCAAGGGCGCTCGCTCATGAACAGTGCTGCAGTAGCTGTCCCGATCGGACAACTTCCCAATGAATTTCCACATTTCGCCCTTCTCCCCTTTGCGGCCTCACTTTTCCTCGCCAGCCACCTTAGCCACTCCGCGGCCTGGGTCGTCTGGCCGCCGTCACCACCATGACCTCGCCGATCATGACTCGGCATGGGCGTCGCTAGGACCCAACGGCTCCGCGCCCGTGAGAATCGCCGTTCAGGGTCCACGCGCAGATGATATGAAGACAGACCCGCCGTGTCGCGACAGCCACCGGTCCCACAACAGTGACCTCGATCTCGACTTCGACCTCGACGACAATGACGACAACGACGATGATCACAGTGCTACCGATGATTCTCTCTCTGACGCGTCAGTAGACAATATCGCCCAAGACAGTCGCGATGTCCTGGTGCAGCGCCTGAACGACCTAGCCGATAAACTGAGCGCCGCCGATGTACGCGCCACGAGCATCGAGGCGTTGCACCGTCAAGTCGACAACATGGAGAGGATTGTGCGTGGTGCTAGTCGCAGCCGAAGCGCAAGTCGACACTCGGCCTCGACTAGACGGGGTTCCACCTCCCTGAGGTCTGCCAGTCCTCATCGACCGCATTCACTGTACCTCCCGCCGTCAGGGACCGGAGGCGTCGCCGAGTCACCTCGTGGAAGAGTCATGACGCATATGAGCCCCATTAGCCCTTCGTGGCTCATGTCTCGCTTTCAGCAAGGACATCACCAAACAAAAAGCCAAAAGCAGAGTATGGCGGAGGAACAAGAAAATCACGAACAAGACAATGACGGGCAAATTCCTGGACGGCATGTGTCGGCGTCGTCAGCGCTAGTCAATCCAAAGCTACACGCCAGCGACGTACCACAACTGACAGCGCCCGCCTTACCACGCCGCCCCGAATCTGTCGATGCGAGCACGAGCACCACGCCGCCAGATCTAGCCTCAGATGTCGCAGAGACGGTGGTCTTGGAAGCCGAAAAGTTGTGTACCGAGATGGCAACTGTTATCGAGAGCCTGCGAGCACGGCGTGAAGAGTCAGATGTGATTCCTTCCCTTGATTCCCTTTTTTTCTTGTCCAAGCCTCCCTATTGCCCAATTTCCTTTGACTACTTCTTCGCCTCCAATCCCTTTTACTTTTCCTTTCTCTTTTTGGCGCTTGAGATCTCGACTGCATTCCACATGATGATTCTGTCGCTTCGACTCTGGACACCATTTCCTCCTTCTCATATCAGGGACACCAATACCCTGTTATGATGTCCATACAGAACAAAAGGAGCTAATGATGAGTTTTCTATAAACAGCATATACACACAATACTTATCGAGCGAGAAAAACTGGCGCATCAGCGCTTACAGCAAGCCGCTACCCTCGCCGCCACCCAGCAGCATCAAAAACAAGTCGCGCAAATCGTGGCCCATCACGAAACGGAGCTGAGACATTTGCGCGTCCAGCTGCGCGCCATCGAGGTCAATTGCATGGGCTACGTGCCCGCCGACGCTCACGCCGACCTCGACCGATCCATTCGCAGCTGGAAGGACAACTGGTACCGGCGACGTGAGCTGTGTACTGGTGCAGAAGGGCACAGCGAAAGCGGCGACGATGACGATGAAGAAAGCGACTACACAAGTTCTGGTGACGGCTTCGGCTCGCCGCATTCGTCTCTGGCCGCGCGGATGGATAGGTACAGATCAACCGTGAACGTGCCGTCGATTATTCTGACGAGTCCTTGATCGATTCAAACGCATGGCATGGATACTGCAGCCTTTTGATTTCTCTGGCGGCGTTTGCTTCGCCTTAGCATTTGATCTTTTACAGCTATAGTGATACCCAGTTGTTTCTTGTAATTTCGTGCAAAATAATGCATAATTGTATATTGTGTCCATCTAATCCGTGATTCGCTCAGCCATGGACTCATTTACACTGATGCGGAGGTACACAGACATAGCACCGTAGAAGAGCAGTATCTGCCACCGGAAACTCCACGTGCGCCTGTTTAGATGAGGCAACATATTGAGCCCGTGTTCTCGTATTTCACCATAACAGAATACTGTACATGGCTCCATTATACATAGGTATCTAGAACCTCCTTCTCCTTCATTGTGCTTTACGAATTCCAGTCCCTGTTCCCCTTTCCAGTCTCCATAAACGCCATATCTTTAGAGTATCCAACGCGCAACCAAATATCAAAAAAACAGAACCCGGCCTAAACCCGTTGTGCAAGTGACCAAGGAGCAGAAAGATGCCACGAAGAGATTCACGAGAAAAGATACAAAATCATTGTTAAGATAGGAAGACAGACAAACAGCGCGGCACACAAGTGTAATTCTATCGATTTCTGAAGGCCGATCTCCAGACCATGGCGTATGGTTCCGCTTCTGCTTCGCACGTAGGGCTCTTGGACGACTTGGTGCACGCTGGGAAGCGCACGGCCAGGTCGCCCGTCTGATACTCTTCGCCGCGGGATGCGCTCGAATATGAGTTGATGGTGCGTTGCGGCACCAAGGCGAGCTTGGACAGAATGGTGGGATGCCATTGGACAATGTGTTCCTGTAGTTCTTAAGAGTCAGCTCTGCGATCCTGGTCCTTGGTCCTATGAATGAGCTTGGCACTCACCAAAGCATGCGTTTCCGCCTTTTGAAAGTTGTAGCTCCTGTAGATAGGGTCAAACCACGTCTCGAGGAAGAAGCGGGACCATTCCGAGTTGCGCAGCACAAAGGTAGACGTCACCAGCCCTTGCTTGTCTTGTGTCAAGACCAGATCCACGTCCTCGCCGCGCAGGTGCGAAAAGGTGTGGATGATGCTGTCTGGCGGTACGACGGGGTGGTCGACAATCATCTTTTCCTCCAGCTTGGCGGTGGCCATGACGTCCTTGTCGATGGATTGGTGCGGGCTCATGATGAACGTGTCGACGTCCACGTACCATAGGTATGTGGCATCGGGGAATTTTGTCATGGCGTGGCGCATTGCGACGACCTTGGTCCACGAGGATGGAGCGGAGAGGAGTTCGTAGTCGCCAACATTGGGAAAGAACGTTTCGTAACCTGTGGTAGCCAACTTCTGGTTAGCAAAACTGCCCTTGTTCGAGTAGCTCTTCGAGTAGCTCTTTTTTGAATGGACATCTCTCGATGCGCGCCATCAAAGGCATCCAAAAATGCGCCAGCCACATACCATATTTTTCAGCGTAGAGCTTTCTGTTTTCTTTCAACAACGCCGTGTATTTTGCTCCAAACCTGTTTTCATCGAGCACCGTGACAATCACCGCAGGCGGGGTGCCAGACGGTACATGATTTGCCGTTCCCACAGGTCCGCCGTGGCGCGAACCCGACCCAGAGCCATGTGTCAAGATCCATACGAGCGCGACCAAAACAAAGACGATCAGGACAATGCCGTGCTGTCGGTACCGGCGTGGCAGAGTGAGGCCCTTGCTGAACGGCATGCCACTGCCCCTGCTATTGCTGCTACGTGGCTGGAAGAGCGCGGGGTTCGAGTCTTTTCGTGCAGGGTATGGCAAATGCATCGTGCGCGGTAGGCGAGGTGATCTCGCCGTCGCCACTTAGGGGCTCGTGTGGGCTTGAGATCGTCGTAGACTTTAGACTCGGGGGAGCAGGAGGAGGACCCCTTGGAGGGGTGGTGACTTGGCGCGAAAGACGCAGGGTTTGGGCAATTGATCGTAGCCTGTGTATAGAAGTTGAAGATGCCGCTAGAATCCAAGATGCTTTGCGTAACCAGACGATGCAAGGAGGGTGGTGGTGGGCAAAGTTAAGGAGCAAAAGATGTCGTGGTAGCGGCGCGAAAACGGACTGGTGGATGCCAATTGGAGAGTGATGGCCACTTGGGCTTTGAGGCTCTCTGACCACACACAGTGGGAAGCAAGCGCCAGTGGTGAGTAAGTCGGCAATGTCTCAAACAAGACAGACGAATGCAGCATACCGTCCCAATCTGCTCAAAAGCTCAAGTTTGGTAGAGTGCAGTACTGTGCCCTCGCGGAGAAAAGAGTCGCATGATCGGTGTAAGTCTGCGGCGCTCGATAACAATCGACAACCCGCAAAAGGTTGTGCAGGTGAGCCTTAGAACCTGACGAGGAAAGTCTTGGGACGGGGTCCTTATGGCACTGTCAGCCCAGGTAATCTCGCAACCTGTACAGTACGCTGACTGGCCTGCTGTCGAGGTAACAATATAAGTAAGATAACACGAGTGCAAACGACACCACTGTACTCAGGCTAATTAGATGCCCAAGGGCCAACGAAAGAAGTCCTCCTGATCATGAACAGCAAGTCCCTGGCTCTACTGGTGCCTCGGCACTTGTGTACTGTAGAGTGGTATCTTGGTGCCGTGAATGGGAGTATTAGGATACTGCGGCAAGATACCTACTCTGAAAATGCTTGCGGGCCATGCTTGAGCCAACCACTTCCACGCCAGAACGTGACCAAGCAGATCGCCCGTTTGTTGGACAAGGGACGAGACAGCACGACATCCAGCTAGCAAATGAAAGTTACGTCAAAATATGGACCCTGGGAGAGAAGCAGCTGAAGCCAGCTGAGCTCTCAACCTCCCCACGCCCACTGCCAACCCCACCTGTCCACTTGTCAATCTGCGCTCCAGGGGTTGCCCGGCCCGATCCTATCTGCAGCCTCTGTGACAGGGTACATCAAGATTCCGATGTGAGAGATCTGGAGCAAGCGTGCACTATCATAGTGAAAGGGAGTCGTTCACGGATACATATCACCTGTTTCACCTTCCTTTCATGAGATAATACTTTCGAGTACAGCCCCCCCCCCCACAAATAACATGCTGTGGCAACGGGCAAGCCGTCCAGTATCACGACCGTCACGAGACATGCCATCCATCCTTCACCAAATCATCGGTCGAAACGCTAACATGACAAAAGAACCGCTACATTGAGTTTATCGCTATATAATACATGTATCAATCCATAGTGGATTCTGCTTCTCCGTATTTGTGACCAGTACAGCCTTGGAGGACAGATGTGTAAAAAGCGAGGTCAAGCACCAAAAGGGCCTTCCTTCCCCACTGGATCGACTCGCCTGTACTGAACCATGATAGAACGCGAACAAAACGCCCACGTTCTTAGGCAGTAACAAAGCATTCCTCTTCGCATACAGACTAGTTGCAACAGCGCGGAAGAGCAGGTCCGAGGCAACTTAAGAGTTTGCGGTTCAAGTGTAACAATTCTTGAGACGTTCACTGTTCTTTCTTGATGTCGGCCTCATCGTCACCGTCATCGTCATCTTCATCGCCACCAGGCACATCAACAATTGTGTCGCTGAAGCGTTCCAGAAATCGAGCAGACAAGGCGCTGACGGTTTTCCACACAGCCTACCGAACGTTAACCTGGAAGCAGACAAAAAAAAAAAAAATAGAAAATATGAGGCTTACCATCAGAAAGGTGGCGACCCCGACCAGTATCAGGAACATGTTGACATTCTCAAGTCTGTCGCGCCCACCACCCCTACGTCTGGTCCCCAATCGAACGTTCCACCATTGCCAGGGCCTTGCCAACATGAAAGATCGAAAGAAGCCAACAAGACCGAGCGCGAAGAAGCCTCTGCTGAAATGCCAAGACCATGTGTCAGGCTGTTCGTCAGGAATCCAGTCTCCGAGCTCCTCATATTCATCGTACATTCCAAAAGTGAAATCGAGGAGGTTTGCTACTGGGTCAAACGTCCCGAGACGGATAATTGGCTCTGCCATGAATCCCAGGATGAAGACGGTCAGGAAGAGAATAAGAAGAGTGAAAAGTGCTCGCACGAGTTTGCTGCTCGCCCACTTTCCCACAGTTAAACGTTCAAGCCGGTAACTGTACTTGCAGGTTGGGCATTCCCAAAGATTGCGCTGGGTGGGTGAAGCCTGTCTCCATGCTCGTAGACAACCTTCATGGACATACTTCTGGGTTCCCTCTATTATGAGGGTTAGCACTTGTTCTTTGATACTCTTGGCAGGTCTGGCAAGTCGGCACAAGGTCTCAAAATCTTGCAACAACTAGCTGCCAGTTGACAAAATCGTATCATCAACGGAATGAGGTTTTGTGAATGAGCTCAGATCGACGTACTGCACTTGCAAGGCCGCATAAGTCTTCCGAATTCCGGGTCTTCCGAGATATACCGCACGCGAGGCTTTCTACCCAAGAATTGTGTGGTCGTGCTCGGAAATTCAAAGGAGGGTTGCACCTCTTCGAAACAGATCCTGCAAGTGCGTGGTTTGTACCTTGTCTCCTCTGCGCCATTCACATGCGCATCTGCAGCGGACGCATCTTGTTCTTGAGCGCCATCGGGCCCACCAGTCTGGACCGTTTGCTCGGAGGATAGTATACCTGGGATCGTACTGCTTGCCTGACCAGGCAGATTGTCCCATGACCGCTGTGGATTCGGAGTCGAGGGATGCGTGGCAGGATCGTAGTCGGACATGTTTTCGCGGAAGACTTTGCTAGGTCTGGGAGGAAACGTGCAAGCGAAGGCTAGCCAAAGCTGAACACAACTTTGGAAATTATTAGTCCGGCAGCATCTGGGGAGATGTATCGCAGCCTAGTGGATTCTCCTGCTTGCCGATCATAGAGGCGATAAATCAGAAGGTATGTCTGGTACAAACGGTATGGCAAAACCGTGGTTGTGGGCCAAAGAGAGGCAGTTCTAGGTCTTGCAAGACAGAATGTGGTGATTATTGACGTGCAATGGAAAAAGAATTGCTGCGCCTGAGCTTGAAGCCACAAGACAGTTTTACCGCTGAGCTATAGTGGGGCAGGCACGACCGAACCAGCCGGCGATATACCGACCCGCGCCTGCCTGGCAGGCCTGCTTGAGCTGGACAATCTGCCGGCGGCAATGGCCACATGGTTGGCTGAAGCGCTGAGCGCCTACTTGCGCGGCTGACTGACACTACGTATAGCTACTGGCTACCAGGTACCAAACGCGCAAGTGCTCGTGCCTATTTGGAGCTTCCATACTTACTCCATACATCACGACTCTCCATCAATCCGCGATTTTACGCCTCTATTCTACTTCCCTCTCCTCCTGCTTCGCGCAAGCCATTCTCTTCGACCCTTCAATACTAGTTCTTCTGTGTTGGAGAACTCACAATGGCCGATCGATACTCTTTCTCCCTCACAACCTTCTCGCCTAGGTAAGCTCCGTTCGCATATGGCACGGGAAATCGACGTTCTTTACTGACTTTCTTTAAAAATAGTGGCAAACTAGTGCAGATTGGTCAGTCTTTTCGAACACTCAGAGACAACCTCACTCTTCCACGCTGAGGCCATGAAGATCTTCTGAAGCTGACATTCATATAGAATATGCTCTGAATGCAGTCAATCAGGGCGTAACAGCACTTGGCATCAAGGGTAACCATTCCAGCTTGAACCTTCGATAATGCTTTCAGTACTAATGCAATACGCAGCGACCAACGGCATAGTGCTTGCCACCGAGAAGAAGTCCTCGTCCCCTCTCGCCGACCCCTCCTCTTTGTCCAAGATCAGCCTCATCACCCCCGACATTGGCATGGTCTACTCCGGCATGGGCCCCGATTACAGAGTCCTAGTTGACAAGGCACGGAAAGTATCACATACCGGATACAAGCGCATCTACAACGAATACCCCCCTACAAGAATATTGGTGCAAGATGTCGCAAGGGTCGTGCAAGAGGCAACACAATCTGGAGGTGTGCGGCCATACGGTGTCAGCTTGCTGATTGCAGGCTGGGACGAGGGTGTCATGCCAGAAGAGGAAGTTGAGAAAGCGGCCAAATCGGTGGAAGGCGAGGGTGGGGTCAAGAAGCTATCAGGCAAGACTGGCGGCATTCTGAAGGGCGGTCCCATGCTGTACCAGGTCGACCCATCTGGCAGTTACTTCCCTTGGAAAGCCACAGCTATTGGCAAGAGCGCCGCTTCAGCAAAGACATTCTTGGAGAAGCGTTACACTGAGGGCCTGGAATTGGAGGATGCCGTACACATTGCACTGTTGACTTTGAAGGAGACAATCGAGGGTGAGATGAGTGGAGATACTATCGAAATTGGTAAGTTTTCTGCTCAGTAAACATCAACTGGCAACCTCTTTTTGCTAACTTGTAATTAGGTATTGTCGGTGCGCCAGCAGACCACCTGCTTGGAGTTGAAGGAGTCGAGGGCGCCAAGGGCCCACGTTTCCGAAAGCTGAGTCCTACAGAGATTGAAGACTACCTTACAAATCTATGATCTAATACCAATGGAGGCATTACGTGCGGGACGACTGTACCATAGATGGGAGCATAGAACACAGTGAATGAAATTTGGCATTACGACTTAGCCATAGCTTGATGCACCGCTGGCGACGGTAATGAAGGTGTTCCTCGGCCCAGCTGCAATCCCAGCAATTCTCTTGCACTTTAGGAATCCCAAGTCAATTGGCGTCCACGTTTCAAACTCTTTGACTGGTGAGCCGAGTTGACCGTTTGTATTGTCGCCGATGACATATACTTTCCCCGAGGTGGTCAGGACCGCCAAATGGGAGTCTCCAACAGCGACATCTGCTATATCATGATCTTCAATCACGATGGGACTAGGCTCATCACCTATGTCTGTAGGAACTGTCTTCCTGCCGGGGTGGCCTCCCCAAAGATATAGATCATTACCTGAGGTCAACGCGGCAAGCATGTACCCACCGGCTGCAATCTTTGAGATTGGACCAGTGGGAAGATCCTCTAGTGCTTTGACTCTCGATGGCTTCTCAGCCGGGCTGTCACCAGTTATCTCACGTCCAAGGCATGCTCCATAGCGCTCGTCACCCCAAGTATAGACGGCTCCTGTAGTGGTGAGAGCCGCAAAGCCTGCATCGTAGGCGACCACCTGCCTGCAAGTCTGTAGCTCCGGAAAGCCTCTGCCTGGAAAGTTGTTGAGCAGGTCCTTGAAAGACTCGAACTGTTTGACGGCTCCAGATGCGGATCTGACTGCCTGCTTACATATGAATCGGCTTGCTTCAGCATGTGACTCCGCGCAATTTCCCAGTGTGCTATGGTGAGATAACGCACCACTAAACCGTTTGATGCTTCAGCAAGAGAAGAATGCATATCTGCATCTCGCCTGAGCAACTCCAAGTGACTTCTTGCAGCATATCCGGCAATTTTGCTCGATTTGTTGCATCTCACTAGTAGATGGGAAAAGCATCGTTAACTTGAGTTCTCGTTCTTGTGATGTTTGTCTCAGTAGCGGTCATGGGAGTCCAGCCCATGTGAGAGGCCTACCAGTGGTGTAAGACAAGAATGCTTGCACATTGTCGATAGTGCTAGCTTTCAGGACAGGGACGAATTGTCGGAGGTCAGGAGCGTTCTCGGCCTCATTAACGGTACCATCAAAATATAGCTGGCCCCAGGCATTGAACCCTGAGGCGTAGAGCTCCATTGTCGAATTATAACTGTTAAGAGTCGTACGTTCGGCTTTCCAACTTGCGCTTGAGGGTTCCCAGGGCCATAAGTACATGCTGTAGCTTGAAGCAACTGCGGGGCTTTGAGCCCTGGAACCCAGCACTATCTGCTCATGGAACAGCAGCTTGCCAAGCATCCTCAGTTTACAGCATCCTCCTCCATTTCTATGCCTCCCAAGGTCGCCGATCGTGTGTAATGAGCCTAACATTCTGTTTGTATTTGATCTTTACTACAAGTTGTTATACCTCTTCAGAGGTGCAAACCTGCACGAGGATCCTCAGATCTACGATTGAATCATGGATAACTTGAAAAACAAAACCTGTCTACCTCTTTGTCCACTTGCAAGCTTTCCAATATTCCGTCCTCAACTCCTTTTCGCTCAACGTTGAGGCACTTCCAAATGAGATGATGATTGAAGGGTCCCTCAAGATGATCTGAAGGCTTTGGACCGATCTAGCGGGTTATTTGTTCCGCAACCTTACCACTTGGGTATCTACTCAAACCCAACAGGATCTCGGAAGGCTGTGCACCACCTTCAACGAATCGATATCCCGGGCCGCCTGCATACCGAGAGCCTGCATGTGCGATACCTAAGTACTCAGTCGAGCCAGTCCACGTACCTGTGCACAATTCCAGGCAGTCCCTACTTCTGAGAAAGGCTTGAATGGATGCCTTTCCAAATCGCACATCAATATTCCTTTCCCTGGTTCTCGCTGTTTGCCCCTCGTTCGCTTTCATCGAGGCCTGTTTCGGCTCGCTTTTGACCAGAAGATCGTCTTTCCGTACAACGGCTTGCTCGTCTCCCTAGCTCTTTCTCTTCTACTGTCCACGAATCTTTTCGTCTCATGAGTACAAATACCTGCTCTTGGCTATTCTCATAGCGCAACCCACCAGAGATTGTTCTTGTCAGATCTCGAGTATTTAGCCCGACCGTAAAGAGCAAGACCGACTGTGACTTTCGAATGCCATTGCACCATGAACTCCCCCACCACATCAGACCCGAGCTCGGAGGACTACGACGAGGTTTCGAGATTGGCTCTCGTCGATCAAAGCAGCCTTGGCACAGTACACCACATTGACTATTTGCCAGACAGGGACAGTGATAATGAGGTCATGGTCAAGTCGAACTATGACAGGCCCGTGGCTGCCCGGGCGTACCAGACAGAGATGCTCGACGCCAGCCTTAAGGAAAACATCATATGTTCTATGGATACGGGCTCAGGCAAGACGCAAGTGTATGCAAGCCTCTGCACATGGTCGTGAATCAAACAACTGATATTGTCTTCTTGCAGCGCCATCCTAAGAATGAAGGCTGAGCTAGAGAGAATGTCCGATGGTAAGGTATGTCACGGCAGAGGCCCTTCCTGCAGGAGTCCTACCTTCATAAAGTATCCTGACAGTCATACGACAGGTGATCTGGTTCCTTGCGCCAACGGTCGAGTTGTGCTCCCAACAGTACCGGGTGGTAATGGCACAAATCCCTTCTGTACAAGCGAAGCTCATAACCGGCAGCGAAAGGGTGGATGTCTGGTCCTCTTCAACCTGGAGTACTGCTCTCATCAATGTCAAAATCATCATCACAACCCCTCAAGTACTCTTGGATGCCCTGCTGAACGCGTTCATACGTATGTCATCCTTGGCCCTGCTGGTCTTTGATGAAGGTAAGCGGCACGCACAGAGCATCATGTCTTGTTTGCTTCCTATATCTTGCTGATAATTCTCAGTCCATCGCTGTTCACGAAACCACCCCTACCGCCGGATTATGAAAGAGTTCTATTGGGAAACGAAGGACAATTGCGAGCCTGTACCTCACATTCTGGGCCTCACAGCGAGCCCAGTCACGAGCTCAGACATTACGACCGTCAGTACACTCGAAGCTATTCTGGACGCCGTTTGCCGCAGCCCGACATTGCATAGAGAGGAGCTTTTGCTACACTCGCACCGACCTTCTCTCTTTACGGTCCCCTTCGAAGCAGAACCACAATTGTCCTATGAAGATTTTTCGCCGTCGATGCAAAAGCTTACTTCTGCGAGAAACAATTTGAATATCATGGAAGATCCATATGTTCTGCATCTAGCAGCCCAGAAGACGGAGAGCTCATACCGTAAGCTCGAGAAAGCCGTTTTGAAGAGACAAACATATGTGCAAGATACTATGAAAGCCTTTTGCAGGAGAAGTTTAGGCATCGCTTCAGAGCTTGGCGCTTGGGCTGCTGATTGGTATATGTACAAAGCGATTCGGCACTTTTTGGAAAGTATAGCCAAACAGGGAGCTCATAGCGAGAATTACATGGACTCCGAGGTTGTTTACTTGGCTCGTATCTTTCAAGACGCGGATATTGGCCCCCCACCGCCCATGCTGGCGGACTCGCAACTGTCAGACAAGGTGCAGCGACTGATCGAAGCACTTCTCAAGCATGACAAAGACGCAAAGGCAATATGCTTTGTGCTGGAAAGGAGCACGACAGTCGTGCTTGAACACATTCTATCGACACATCCTGAAGTAAGCAAAAAGTTCAAGATAGGATCCATGATCGGCACTTCATTCGTGCCAGGCGTCAAACAGAACTTCCTGGACTTGGTCAGTACAAGCGCCCAGACCGCGCTTGAGGATTTCCGAAAAGGAACCAAGAACTTGCTCGTGTCCACAAGCGTCCTGGAAGAAGGCATTGACGTACCTGCCTGTAATTTGGTTATCTGCTTCAGTAAGCCGAGCGAGTTGCGGTCTTTCATTCAAAGACGCGGCAGAGCTCGAATGAAGGATTCTCACTACTACATCTTTGTTGACAACGACGATGAGACTGGTTCAGCGAATTGGGAAAACCTCGAGGCCCAGATGAAGCGACAGTACGAAGACGGAAAACGCGAAATCCAAATTCTGGAGGCAGTCGACGACCCGAGCGACCTTGTCTACCCGGAGATACGAGTGGAAAGCACAGGTGCGAGACTGACGATCCATGATGCAAAGTCACGCCTCCATCAGTTTGTATCGACACTAGTATCGCGAAGGTATGTCGAATCGAAGCCAGAATATCTCATCGAGACAGCACAAGCCGGTTCGCGTCCAGGCGAGCCACCACATCTCAGAGCTACTGTGCTTTTGCCCGTCTCAGTTCCCCAGAATCTCCGTCGAGTTACTGGCTTAAAGATGTGGACATCGGAGAAGATTGCCTGCATGGATGCCGCTTTTCAGGCTTATCAGGCCTTGTGGAAAGCCGAATTGATTGACGATCATCTTTTGCCACTCCGGACGAGACTGGAGCGGGACATTGAGACTCGATCTGGGACGATGCCAGTACGCCCGTTGTACAACCCATGGTTCGACATGGCCAAAGAAAAGTGTGACGGAAACACAGTGTTCTCCCGCCGAACCTTGAGAATGCTGGGCCAGAATGGTGCAAGTACTCTGGAATTCGAGCTCACTGTTCCCGGTGCTCTCCCTGCAGTCGAACCCTTGATCGTTTGGTGGGACCACGAAACTCGCCTTACACTTTCTATAGATACAGATACAGTGATTTCAGATGCTGGTGGTCATGAGGATGCTGCAGACTATGTGATGGAAGACCTGCTCGATCACACCCCTGTTCTGCTGGCGCTTGCATACAGCCACCGCAGGATGGAGATCAAAGAAGACTGTTTGGTGCGTCTTACAGCCAAGTCCAAGGATTTCTCCATCCATCAGGTGGGAGAGACTTTGTTTGCACCTAGCCAGGTATCGGCGAGCGGGCTAGAGTATCTGGTGCGCGCTCAGGTCCACGAGCAACATCCCTATTACTTTCACGCCTTTCTGCCGTTCAAACCACCACGAGATTCTGTTCAAAAAACATATAAGGGCTTCGAGGATGATCCCGTGGATGCTGCCTATCTGTCTGTTACCAAGTGGCCCCGACAAGCTGGCTACTTCCACCGGCCTCTGCCTCCTGCGCAAACTCCGAATGCAAAACCGTATTCTCGCGTACTGCTGGCGAGCAACACCAAGGTTGACAGCATCCCGCTTAAATATGCAGAGTTCGGGCTACTAATTCCAGCACTGATCCATCACATCGAGCTGTATCTAGTAGCTACCGAGCTCTCAAGCACAATATTGGCTCCATTGAAGCTATCAAACATTTCCATGCTAGTGGAAGCAATCTGTGCAACCGGAGCCAGAATGCCAAAAAATTATGAGAGGATGGAATTCCTGGGTGACAGCATCCTCAAGACATGCATCAGTAAGTTTATCCGGTCACTTTTCCTGGTCGAAGAAATGCTAAGGGTGGATGCCATAGCCCTCAATGTTGCCGCAACAAGTAAGTTGATACGCTATATCATACACATATAAACGCAGCTGCGCAGTCCCTCGTTCTCCGATCTACTTGGAAGATGTGATCTGCTAACTTCTCATAGACCTGCATCATGCTGAGGGGATATTATCCCTGCTAAAAGACCGACTGGTTTCGAATGCGAGGTTGTGTCGAGCAGCATGCGACAGTGGATTAGATCAATTCATTGTCACTCAACCACTGGTGACCAAGGGCTGGAGACCTCCCTATCTGTCCGAACTGGTCGATCCTCTACGGAAGCCAACCCCTAAACGCATAATGGCCAGCAAGACTCTTGCAGATGTGGTGGAGGCCTTGATTGGTCTTTGCTACATGGAAGGCGGCCTTACAAAGGCCATTGACTGCATACAGCTTTTGGTACCCGAAAGTAGACCCAAATTGTTCCAGCAAGTTCGGAATATTCTCGCTGCAGCTGCGGAGCCAAAAGGAATGGCGCTGCCTGCCAGCCTCCAGCCTCTGGAGGAGCTCATCGAATACCGTTTTGAGGAAAAAGCCCTTCTTGTCGAAGCCGTGACTCATCCGAGCTACAACCTCAGCACAACGGCAACCTGTTTCGAGCGACTCGAATTCATCGGCGATGCGATTCTCGACTATGTTGTTGTACACGAGCTTTTCAGTGTTGACCCAGCGCTGGAGAATTGGCAGATGCATCTACTGCGCACAGCGCTCGTTAACGCAGATATTCTGGCTTTTTTCACCATGGAATGGAATTTCAAAGAGCAACGCTTCGACGTGAGCCTGTCTGACACCGAGGGCGAAGAACCCAGCGATGGGTACAGCAGGACGCGGAGCCCCAGTCTTGCTGAGAAGCAAGTCTCGATCCCGTTGTGGTCCTTCATGCGGCAATCGTCGCCAGAGCTCGTTACGGAGCGCGAGCTGACACAAATTCGCCACAAGGCACTCCGCGAATCCATCTTGGAGGCCATGCACTCTGGCACGCACTATCCCTGGGCGCTGTTTGCGCGTCTGCGTGCGCAAAAGTTCTATTCCGACTTCTTCGAGGCCCTTGTCGGGGCTGTCTGGGTGGACTCTGGGCCTGACTTTGAGGCATGCCAGGAGTTCTTGACTAGGTCTGGTCTCTTGCGCTATCTGAGAAGGCTGCTGCAGGATAAAGTGCATGTACTACACCCGAAGGAGGAGCTGGGCCGACTGGCTGGCAATGAAACGGTCGCGTATGTTGTTCGCCAGGAGGAGAGCAGCGCCGGTGGAAATGAGTGGCTTTGTCAGGTTGAGGTTGGAGGACAATTGGTGGCTGAGGAGAACGGATGTCTCTTCAAAGAGGAGGCTAGAGTCAAGGCTGCCACTCGTGCATGCGAGATGATCAAAGATCTTCGAGCGAAAGAAAGCGAATCAGTCTTCCAACATCGTCTTTGATGGATATTTGGGGGCGGTATCTTTGGTTGACTTTTGATGATTGATTTATGGTCACACTTTCTTTTGTTTGCAAATTGCCTGGCAAAGTTGGTAGATCATGCCAAGTATCAGCTCTGAAGAACACCTGAGCTGGATGTTGCTGGTATATCAGTTTCTGGCATGAAGCAGCTTTATTAGCAGTCCAGGTAATGAAGTATTTGGTATGTTCATATTGCTGGTTGCTCATTTGGTGTGCAGCCTTGCAAGATGGGTGTAAGTTGTGGATGTACCCAAGTATCTAAGTACCTTGTACTGGAACTTACCCTAGACGTGTAAGTCAGAATCGCTACGCTCCTGGGAAACTGACCCAAATCATACCCTTGCCTGACATCATTACACGCCCCACGTTTCAACCCGCCATCCTTTCCTTCACCACACCCACAAACACAGCACAAATAGTAGAGCCCGACCACGTGTTTATAAATCACGACTGGTGCTTAGGATTGAATAGATGCAATGTCCCCACGAAACCCTCGCCGCTGACCACATCAAAAGAAGAGGCAGAGAGCAAATAAATGCCTTTCCGCCCAATATCAAGCCTTCGTCCACCACGGCGCATCCTGACCAATACATCGGCATCATCCTTGTGCTCGGTTCGACTCCTGTCTGCAATGGCTGAGCAGCTCATCAACAGCGGCAATGGCATCGCGCCATCCTCGGCAGTATCGTCTGCTCAGGACCCTCTGAACAACCAACAAGACCGTCACGACAGCCTCAGTCGCCAAGCGCAGCCCGACTCCCCTGCTGACGAGGGCCGCCACACGCTCGCCTCACTGCCCAAGTCATGGCGCTTTACCAGCCTCCTCCCACCAGATCCGGTTTTCCCTACGCCAGCCGACTCCCACAAGACGCCGCGCGACCAGATCACGCCCCGTCAGGTCCGCGGCGGCCTCTTCACCTGGGTGCGGCCCGAGACCAGCGCGGACCCCGAGCTCCTCGCCGTGTCACCCGCTGCCCTGCGCGACCTTGACATCGCTCCTACCGAAGCCACGACAGAGGAGTTCCGCCAGTTCGCCGCAGGCAACTCCCTCCTGGGCTGGGACGAAAACAAGCTTGAGGGCGGCTACCCCTGGGCGCAGCTCTATGGCGGCTTCCAATTTGGCCAATGGGCTGGCCAGCTCGGCGACGGCCGCGCCATCAGTCTCTTTGAGACAACGACACCGAATAAAGACCCCTTCACAGGCGCCAACGGCAACCGCTACGAAGTGCAGCTCAAGGGCGCCGGCTTGACCCCTTACTCGCGCTTTGCAGACGGCAAAGCCGTTCTGCGCTCAAGCATCCGCGAGTTTGTGGTCAGCGAGGCGCTCAACGCGCTAGGGATTCCCAGCACCCGCGCGTTGGCGCTGTCGCTGCTGCCGCACTCGAAAGTCCGCCGCGAGACCCTTGAGCCGGGAGCGATTGTCGTGCGTTTCGCGCAGAGCTGGATTCGCTTGGGTAACTTTGACATTTTACGCGCTCGTAGCGACCGGGTCATGATTCGTAGGCTTGCTACGTATGTCGCCGAGGAGGTCCTCGGCGGCTGGGACAGATTGCCTGGGCGGTTGAGCGACCCCGGGAACCCCGCTGAGTCCTCAGACTTACTCGACCCGCCGCGCGGTTTTGCTGCGAGAGACGAGATGCAAGGCCCCCCCGAGGCGGCCGAGAACCGCTTTGCGCGTCTATACCGCGAGGTGGTGCGCCGGAACGCGGCGACGGTGGCCAAGTGGCAGGCGTACGGTTTCATGAACGGTGTGCTTAATACGGACAATACGTCTATCTATGGCCTGTCGATTGACTTTGGGCCTTTTGCGTTCATGGATAACTTTGATCCAGCCTACACCCCCAACCACGACGACCATATGCTGCGCTACAGTTACCGCAACCAGCCGACCATCATCTGGTGGAACCTGGTTCGTTTCGGCGAAGCCCTTGGCGAGCTTCTCGGCGCAGGTGCCTCAGTCGACAGCGACAAATTCGTCAATGAGGGCGTCTCCGAGGGTCCAGAGGCAGAGGAGCTCGTGTCGCGCGCCGAGAAACTCATTGAGCAGGCCGGTGACGAATACAAGGCTGTGTTTTTGGCTGAATACAAGCGCCTCATGCTGCGCAGATTGGGCCTGCGGACGTTCAAAGAGTCTGATTTCCAAGAGCTTTTTAGCGAGCTGCTGGATACTATGGAGGCGCTCGAACTCGACTTCAACCACTTTTTCCGCCGGCTGAGCTCGGTCAGGGTAGCGGAGCTGAAAACGCCTGACGCGCGCAAAGACAAGGCTGCTGTGTTTTTCCACAAAGAAGGCGTCAGTGCTGCTGGTGTGACGGATGACGAGGCGCGCGAGAGAGTGGCCAAGTGGCTGGATAAGTGGCAGGCTCGTGTGGTTGAGGACTGGGCTGTTACTGATGCTGAAGCTAATGACAGTCAGGGAAAGGGAGAAGAGGAGAGGATAGCAGGCATGAAAAATGTCAACCCGAGCTTCATCCCCCGCAGTTTCGTCCTGGACGAGATCATCAAGCGGGTCGAAAAGGGCGGCGAGCGAGATGTGCTCCGTCGCGTCATGCACATGGCACTGCATCCTTTTGAGGACTCGTGGGACGGCCAAGAGGTGGGTGGTAAAGTGTTTGAGGGCGATCGCGAAGAAGAGGTCCGCTGGACAGGCGACGTGCCCAAGTTTGAGAGAGCCATGCAATGCAGTTGTAGTTCATAAACACAGCTAGCTTACTTTTTAAATTTCAATAATTTGCACGTAGTGTATAGTCGTTGTTCAACAACGCCTTTGTCTATTGTTGCACTTGTAATGAAGTTCTATTTCGTTGTCTACCCAGTATGTTCTGAATTGTTACTCTTAGGTGTCTATCGTGTAAGTGTATGTATGCATGTGTATATATATATTTTGCTATGCCTTCGCGCTTTGCAGAAAGTTCATCAGGTTTCGTGATCCCGCCGTCACGTATACCAACTAGTCCTAACCCGCATGGCCTTGACGCTCGCATATCCAGGATCCGTTGCCTTTTCATCGTTATTGGGACGACCCTACCACCCGTGTTTCTGGAGCTAATCTAAGGTTGAGCTTCGAACTCATCGCCGTGCTCATAAGTATCGGCAACTTGCTCGCTCTTCACCCTCTCCAGCTGTTCGGTAATGTAGTGGCGCATGTGTTCATCAGCTTCTTCTTTCTGGCGGATGAACTCTGGGTCTTGAGTTCCGACAACGCTACCGCCGCCATTGCTATGGTACCCATTGTCCTCGTATCCATTGGCCTCGCTTTCGTCATAATCACTGCGCGCGCCGATGGAACGCGCGGTAGATGACCGGCGGATGCGAGGCATGGACGGCGACCGTGGCAGGATTTGGCGACTCAAAACGTCGTCAAAGTAGTGCGCCATACCGACGGAAGGTGTGCGCGGAGTTTGCGGCAGGCGGCAGTTTACACTAATGATTGCGTCAGTAATAGGTTTCGGCATCTGAATATGGGCTCTTTCTACTTACCCTGTGTCGTGGATGAGTCTTGCAATTAAGCCAGTCCAACCACACTGGTGCGTCGCACCCAGGCCACGACCTGTGTCGCCGTCAAAGAATTCGTAGTACCACAAGTTGTCTTTCCAGAGAGGGTCAAAATCGAGAGTGTCATTGCCGCCGTTGATGCTTCGGCGACCGTCGTCGCCCCGAGCAAATAGATGCTGCAAGCGATGCTGAAGTTCTTCAGCGACATGACCCAAGTGCATGTAGTCACCAGACCCAACAGGGCATTCAACTTGAAGACTCTGGCCAAAGAACAGGTAGTATCGCTGAAGCGACTCGATGAGGAGGAAATTGACACAGATCCAGATAGGACCACGCCAATTGCTATTGCCTCCGAATAGCCCACTGTCCGAATCTCCCGGAACATAGCCCACCTTGAATTCTTGTCCATGCACCTCCATGGAAAAAGGGTGATCCTTGTGGTATTTTGACAGAGACCGGATACCGTAGGGACTCAGGAACTCGTCTTCATCCAGCATACGACGCAAGAGCTTCTCCAAACGGTCCTTGCTGACAATGGACAGGAGGATACGGTCGCCTTTACCTCGCTTGCGAATACTGTGCATGTTACGTTCTGTAACATCGGCCCTGTTCTTCATGAACCACTCAAGTCTTCTCTTGAACGATGGCAGCTTGTTGATCAGCTCTGGCTCCAATGTCAGAGTGGCGTACATCGGGATCAAGCCCACGAGCGAGCGAACCGGCAACTGCTGGATCCATGGGCCACCCCAGGAAATCGCATCGTAGTAGAAGCCGTCTTCCTCATTCCATAGCGACTTTTCTTCCTTTTGTCCGGTGCGGAAAGTCATGGCGTCGCTAATGAGGATGAAGTGCTCAAAGAACTTGGATGCAATATCCTCATAGATGCGGCGATGCTTGGCAAGCTCAAGACTGATGTTCAGCATGCAGAGACAGTAGAACGCCATCCAGCCTGTGCTGTCAGCCTGCTCAAGAGTGCCGCCTGTAGGCAGTGGCTCGGACCGATTGAAGAGTCCAATATTGTCGAGGCCAAGGAAACCTCCTTCAAAGACGTTTTTGCCGTCGACATCCTTGCGGTTCACCCACCACGTGAAGTTGAGCAACAGTTTCTGGAATACACGCTCCAGAAAGTCAAGATCCTGACGCCCATACATTTTGCGCTCAATCTTGAATGTTCTGAAGGTCGCCCACGCGTGTACAGGAGGGTTAACATCGCCAAAATTCCATTCGTAACTACTAAGACGTTAGTCTGGACCTCTTCTTGTAAATACTCATTGGCGAATGGTGGAATCACTCACGCAGGGAGCTGCCCGTTTGGATGACAGTACCACTCTCGAGTGAACAAGTCGAGTTGCTTCTTGGCAAAGTCAGGATCAATCATGGCCAGGGTAATACAGTGGAAGGCACTGTCCCAAGCAGCAAAGAATGGGTATTCCCATGAGTCGGGCATGGACAGAATATCATCGCAGTGCATGTGTTTCCACTGCTCATTGCGAATGGCTTTTCTGTTGGGAGGCGGCGGTGGCTGAGTCGGGTCGCCATTAGCCCATTGATCCCAGATGAACAGATAGTGCTGTTTGCACCACATCATGCCCGAGAAAGCCTGTCGCTGGATGTTGCGCAAGTCGTCAGACATGGGCAGAGGGCTAATTCTGTAGTAGAAGTCATCGGCTTCGTCCTTGCGCCGCTCAATGATGTCGTCGAACTCTTCTTCATCCAGGTAGGAATCGCTCCTTCTGCTGAAGCGGAAACGAACAACTGTGATTTGTCAGTGTGCACTCTACGACTAGCCCGAAAGTGTAGACTTACCAGCGCACTCTCCAGGAGGAACACCGCCATCCTCGTTGAAGGCGAACCAAGCGGCACACTTTGTTCCAGTCTGCGCAGGGTTCACAGCATCCTTTTCGCCGTTTACAATGTGTCGGTGGAAAGCATCCTTGACGTAGGGTTGAGGATTCTCGCCATCGTACAGAACTTCGAAATTGGTGTCGTTTTCCGTGAAAAGCATCTTGGGATCGACATCGTCTCCGCTGGGCCCAACACCTGGAGAGGGGGACAAAAGGAAGAAACGTTCGCCCAGTGAAGGATGCTTCGACTTTGCCAGGTTGTCGGCGTGCATTCCGATAGAAGGCTTGTCCTCTTCAGACTCGCGGCCCCACGACCAAGTGTTGCGGAACCAGACGTGCGGGATGATGTGGAGAGGCTTCGTCTGCGGGCCACGGTTCCATGCAGTGACACGGAACAGGAGCTCGTCCGGGTCATCATCTTCCTTGGCCGTCTCGATTATTATATCCCAGTATTTGTCGTCATCAAAGCAGCCAGTGTCGAGGATCTGGAATTCCTTGTCCTGCTTGCCACGTCTCGCATTTTCCTGGCGAAGCTCTTCATACGGAAATTCGGCTTGCGGGTATTTGTAGAGGAACTTCATGTACGAGTGCTATAACTCGAAACGTCAGCATTTACGTGATTATAACTCGCATCGGCGGTTGGGCTGGCGTACAGTCTGTCATAGAGGCATATTATTAGTGAAACGTTCTTGAATTGGTGCCTCAATTGGGTTGGGGATTCACGATTACTAACAGGAGTATTGTCCTGGTGGAAATGAGCCTCTTTGACACTCTCGCCGTGGTTTCCCTGGGGGTTGGACAAGCCAAAAAGCCGCTCCTTGAGGAAAGCACTGCTTTGCTATCAGTGTTGTGAACCTCAATACACAGTGTGGGTAAGGGCTGTACGCACTCTTGGCCGTTCCAAAATGCAAAAGCAATGTTCTGGAAGCCGTGCGTGTCGCAGACACCGGCAATGCCATCTTCACCCCATCGGTAGGCGCGGGATCGTGCGTGGTCGTGAGGAAAGTCTGGCGGAGGTGAATTTGCATATTAGTTTGTATTGTCCAGGCTCATCAATGCGACTCATGAATCAAGCGGGGCCCCAGATCTCGAGCTTTGTGGAGGTGGAGCTTGCAAACGAGGGGTTATGATGTCGCGAAAATGAGAGGGGCGCGTCACTCACGGCTCCAAGCATCGCCGTCGGCGCTGTAGTCCTCACGCACTGCATTGAATCACCATTAGCACAATTTCCCCGCAATAAAGATGCTCAAAAGGATGAGGCTATCTGCATTTGGGAACATTGGAAAGCACAAACCAGTAGCCCATTGCCGCTCAGCCAGATAAGAGCCCCACTTCTTCCAGTATTTGGTACGGTGGCGGTCCTCCTTCAGTCGCTTTTCCTCTGTGGACAGGAACTCATGGTTATCGAAGACGACCATGGTTGCAGGCGGAATGCAAGAATCTTCGCAGAATCAGATCTGGTGTAGAGAATAGCGCGCTGCCACTTGCAATGGAAATGATCCGGTGGACGAAGCAGGTGAGTAGCAAGCCAACGTGCGGCTGTCTGTGATGCTTCCAAGACAATGGGGAATTCGAAAGAGAGAGGAAAAGGTTTTCCTCGAGTCGCGCGGCTCTGGTGGACTGGCGGTTATAGCTGAATCGGAATTGCTAAGGCTACAAAAAGGCGCTCTCTAGGAGGATGTCAATTGCGCCCGTCAGGAGAGGTATATAGAGAACGGACACTTTGAAGGGGACAGACGCTGCTGAATTGGATCGACGACGAGCAGTGTCGCGAGAAAGCAAGAAGAAAAGTCACGTCGCGCAGGACACGACAGGAGACTGTGGCCGGGAGAGAAGGACATGGAGCAGGAGAGCCAGCGAGCGAAGCAGGTTATGTCGATTTTGGAATACAAGACGTGCTATAGTGGGCTGGAGCTACCTGGGACTTCTGTATCCTGTCAGGGTACCAGGATGCCCATGTCATTACTGTACCATCGAATACGTTGAACCAAGAGTACCGGTGGAAGCTGTCCTGCCTTGGCAAAAAAGGTGCCGACAGCTCCTGCAGGAGCTACATGATAAATTCAGCAACACAGCTGGCCGCCGCAGGTCACCGTGCAGGTTGCAGGGCGCGGCTTGCCAGGGTCATCATCTAGCTTCGCTTTTCGTTGGGCTGGGCCTGCTCGTTGGACGCTGGCAGCCGCAAGCCTGGGCGACACTGGGCCGCTGCGGCTCTGCCCTGGAAACAAGACTGCCGAGTTGGCTACCGCAAAAGTCAAGGAATGTAGGCTTGTGAATGCTTTTGCTGTCTGCTCAAACAGCCTTAACTTCGAATGGATGACTGAATTGCTTGATTTTCCGACGCCATTAGTCTCACAGCGGAAAGGAAGCAGGAAACGGAAGGAAGCCTCTCGTCAGCATCATCAGAATGCTTGTCTCTCTTTTTTCTTCTCTCTTTTCTTTTTTTCTTTTTTTCTTCTTTGGTTTTTTTGGGCTGACCCAAAATGATGTCATGTCATCTGAAAAGCGAATATCCGAACTCATCCACTGTTGTGCCTGCTACTGCTGCTACTCTGCTGCTACCATGGCCATGGGTACGTGTCCAGACCTTGTTTTACAAGGTTCTATGTATAGTCGAGCCCCATTCCATGCTGGCATCTGCGGCGTCCAAGTATCTGACAAGTACTATCTGAGCAGTGTATTACTGGGGCCATTCCTACGAATTGTGCTGACGGCTTGTCTATTGATACTACTGCCGGAAATTCTCACAATCACACACATCCAGGCAGATGGAAGGGCCGAGCTCCTTCGATGTTATTCTTGCGCGTCAGGTTATGAGACTGTCAATACTGACTATGAGAATGCGCTCATGCTGACCACGTGAAGGGAGGCTCCCAACAATCAGGAAACCCAGTCCCTGCACGCGATTCATTGAGCACGGAGACGGAATGGATCCGCTCGTGACAGGTACATCTGTTCTAGCGAGTCTTATCAGTTCGAGAACTGCTTGCTTGCAGCGTTGATCCGCTCACTATACTATTTCCGCTTAGTTCGGCTTCTCTTGGCGGGTCTTTATGTACTCCGGTACTACGGGGGAAGCTTGACAGCAGCCACTTCCCAGTGCAGCACAACAGGTAAAATAACAGCACAAATCATGCCCAACGCCCCATAATGTGTATCTAATGAACAATACCCTCGCTTGACAGTTGACTGCCAGTTTGCACGACCTAAAGCTTAGCACGCGGAGGCGCTGTAGCCTCGTCATTGACCACGATTTCCTGGCTCTCATCTTGCGCCTTTTCGCCGTTGCCAAAGAAAACCACTTGAACTGTGAGATCGTCCCTGTACAATGTGTTGTTAGTGCATGCATGCAGTAGTACAAGTAGCAGTAGCAGTCGCCAGACAAGCAGGGATCCGCACATACCTGTATCGGCGCGAATAGGGAGATGGCAAAGTGAGCAGGGCGGAGACCATTTCCTCATTCTTTCCGCCCAACGCGTTGCGAATCAGATGCGTAGCGACGTTGCTGTCCTTTACCACAAACCGGTCATCGTCTTTGGAAATGCCCCATTGGCGCAGGCGGATCGGCGTCTTCTGACCGTCTCCTCCTGCGCCTTCGGCGCCTTGCTCTACAGGCAAGCCCTTCCTCTGCCCTCCAAAAGTCTTGGACCACACCAAATCGAATTGGGATGGAGACTTCTTGCTTGCCGTCTGTGTCTCGAGCCACTGCCCGACGAGGCCCACCACTTCCTCGTTGGTCAGCATCTCCCAGAGGCCATCGGTGGCTAGCACCAAGAAATCGCCCTTTTCGGGGTGCACTTTGGTGGTCGTCACCACTGGCTCGGCCGTAACGTAGGGCGGGGTCCTGAGAAGGGGCGATTGGGCCCGACCAAAGAAAGATTCTCGCAGACGACTGGCGATCTCTTGGCTCCATTTATAGGTTGCATCGCCAAAGGCACGGGTAGGCTCCAGTCCTCCCAGGACTCTGCCGTTGCGAATGACATGCTCCTCGCCTGGGTGCAACTTGCGCATGCGACTAACTTCGTCTGGGTTGCTACCAGTCTGGTCCACGGAGAGAGGCGTAGCGGTCCACTTGCCAGTGTCGGAACGGCGGCCCAGTACGGCGCGAGAGTCACCAGTGCAGGCCACTCGTAGTAAACCAGAGCTGCTGTCGTAGAAAGAAAGCAGGGCACAGGAGCCTGACAGCGCAGGAGCCAGAAGCTCTGCGGCAACAGATCTCGAATTGGACTTGAGGACCTCTTGCACGCTCTGGTGAACAATTTCGTTATCTAGGCGTACGAAGCCCTTCTTGATGGCAGCGTCAACGGCCTCAGACGCGGGTGCATATCCGCCTGCCTTGTACGTCTCGTTCAGCTCGCGCGCCACGTAGCTGATCAGGGTCTGTCGAAGCTTTGCTGATGTAGTCCATCCACTGTTTGTTGAATTGTCAGCTGGAGATTGATAATTGAGATGAGTATGGCATGCTCTTGGCGGCCAAGACAACTTACGAGTGGCCATCAAAGACGCCCCAGAACATCCAGTCGCTGCCATCCTCGGCACCCCCACGCGCAGGAAAGTCAACAATCTTCTCGGCATGATCGTCTTCTATGGGGCTGTTGCTAGGCAATTGGTCCATGTCGTATCGTAGCACGCCTCTACCCCGGTTGACGAGGTACGACTCCTCCATCTTCCTCAACTTTTGTGTGGACTGGTCCGGGGTGAGCATTTCGACCACGGTGCGGCCTGCGTCGTCGGTAGCTTTCGAGATGGGACCCTCGCCCACAAAGGTGCCCGTCTGTAGTTCGTCAGCTCCTATGACAAGAATCGAGCGGGTCGGGATGGCATTGTCGGGGTTCGTAGTAGAGAAGTCGCGCGAGACGGCAGGAGCAGTGCTGTTTGAGTCGCCAGTGTACGTATACCACGCTCCGTATCCCACCAAGACAGACGCTAACGCGACCACACCGCGACGTGCGTTCATGGAGGAGGAGGAGGAGGAGGAGGAGCCGTGCTGGTTCGTCTTGGAGTCGCTGCCGTGCCCAGGGCGGGAGGCAGTGAAGGAGGGGATGGAGGTCGAGAAAGAAGCGCGCGGGATGTGACTGGTGGTGTTGCTAACGTTGCTCAGTTTGATATAATTGTGGTGCGGCTTCCAGACGGTGGACTGTAGGCTTGCAACCTGGCTGGTCTGGAGAAGTGGGTGCGTGTGATGGGCAGATGGGCCCCTGCGGCCACCAAGCGCTCGGAGGTGAGAGACGTTTCGATGGCCGCGGACGGAGCTCTGGCATGCCCGATAGGCTCTCACTGCAACGCGACGCATCGCGGCTGCTGTCGAGGACCCGCGAGACGATGCTCAACCAGGGCTGAGTTTGTGTCGCGAACAAGGGAGGGTCGTTGATAGGAGGGTGCCGATGCAAAACAACAACAGAAGTGCCAGAAGTGAGAGCGGGTGCGCCGTGCAAATGGACAAGGCTCAGCGTGCCTCGAGGCTTGTACGTCCAGTGTTGTCACAATATGCTGTACTGTCAGCTAGATAAGCAAGTACTTACGGAGGTACCCTGCTACCAAACGGTACGAAGTCATGGTCTGTGCGAAAATACCAGGTATCAGACTTCGCACTGTAACCTCGTCACCACGCCAACAAACAATGAGCATGCAAGCCAATTGTTACATGTGTAGCAACTCGTCAATAATTCATATAGCACTACCTCTTGTAGAAGCTTTGGCTCATATCTTCGTACACCTCAGCAGTCGGGAAGCAGCCGGAGAGGCGCGAGACCATCGGCAACCAGAGTGCGGGGTCCATCCCCGGCTAACGGTTGGTCCGCCCCGCGCCCCGGCCCGCAGCCCCAAGTGAACTGCCATGGAGACGAGGGCCGATCCCGTGGCTTGGAAGCCTCAATTCTACGTTGAACAACCACAGATGAATACCAAAGGGAGCCACATACAGCAGCACATTGTATCCTCAGGACATTATATCAAGGATATTTGTCTGTGTCTTGCACATAGGGAGTCCAGCATCAGACAAAGATAGAATTTCGTGGATGTTATAATTGGCAGTGGAAAGCGTCCGGACTTTCGAGGTCTTGATTTGAATTGGTTGAACCCAGTAAGTACTTGGCATATTACAATTCGACGCCCCACGAAGATGAAGTGGTGCAGCCCATGAAGACGAAGATTAATGATAAAGATAGCCAAACCATCATGGCCCACCCAGCTTCTGCGGATGCACCGCCCGTCCAAGATATCGAGTCGATACTCTGTGCCTTTCACTACTACCGATGGGATCTCGACAAGGACTTTCTTGTAAGAAAGCATACTGCATTATACACACTCTCTCTTTCTCTCCAGCTCAGCTGGAACTGACACCATACTCTCGATGGCTCCGACCTCACCGTATATGTATACCTGTGTCTACGACCAAAACACTAACCCATGATTCTGCTTCCTTTTGCACAAGGGCGGCCTCATCCTCGCTCTGGGCGGCTACCGCGCTCTCACCCAGACAGCCTCCCAAGCCGACATCATCATGCACACGCGCACCTTCTACTTCGCCCACGTCAGAGGCCAGACCGTGCCTTACGGAGTCTACCGCGCCTGGTTGCGGAGCCAATTCCTCAGCGGCCAACAGCCCCGGATCTGGGAATGGACTCTGCTCGAGTCGCTGTGCGCCCACCGTGACAAGCTCGCCGCTACCCATGCAGGTGTCTCCACAGGAGCAGCAGGAGCACCACCGCCGCCACCACCATCACAGCCGCAACAACAAGCCGCAGCAGCAGCAGCACAAAAGGAAACCTGGATGAGGCAACTTCTCAACGCCGCAGGACCACTCGACGTCGTCGACGTCACATTCACGATAGCAGACTCAGCAGCCGCCCCGGACTGGATGAAGGCTGCACCTAAGAGTGAGCTGTATGTCGATCGGGCAATGGCTGCTGACGGCGATGATGAAGGAGATCCGGATCCTGCGCAGGTGCCCTACCCTGAACGGTTTGCTGCTATCATCAAGGCGGTGCAGTCTGGCGAGCCAGTGGAGGGCATCGAGCAGATCCCTGATATTGTTGCCCGGAACCCGGTAGGTTCTTCTATGTGTCTTTTCTGGTGGACTTCTTGATTCGCGAGGATCTATCGGACATGCTGAACATTAACTGATTCGCAATAGACCACGAAACCTGTAGGATCAATGGAAAGGCCGAGGAAGCCATGGGAAAAGGTCCAGCCTGCCAAAGTAGGTACATTAGAACAAGGGCAACACGGCTTAGACGTACCTCTCGATCAGTCCTTTCCTCATCAGGATGAAACGGGATAGCCGGTCGCTTGATGTTGCTCATTTAATTGGTTGGAATATTTGAGGTTTCTGAATACTTAGGTTATCAAGGAGGGTCCTGGTTCAACATCAATCAGAGTCAACGCAAACAGCGACGTGCAACTCCACATGGAAGCTGGATGATGGCATAGTATACGCTCTCTAAAAACAAATAGAAAAATGCATTTTGTTCGTGGCGACCTTTGACTCCTGCATATGTACAACAACTTACGAACCTGCCCCCAATCGAAAGACATCCCTTAAAAACCAGAAGATTTTTTCTTTCCCACTCACTCACTATCCTAAGCGCCGTAGGCGATCTGCCCCATAGGCTTGTCCTCCTCCATACCCGGAGCCACTGTTGATTGTATGAGCATTCTGTTCCAAGTAACGGAGGATCGTATTACACATCGTGGGGGGCTTGGATCTTGACTTACTGAAATTTGTCCGCGGGTCGCCAGTGGCCTTGGCAGCCGAGCAGCGAGCCATTGTTGGCGAACTATATGGGATCATTAGCATATCGAAGAAGAGACTGGCGACGCAGACGATATGACATACCTTCTGGAAATAGCGTCTGTGAAGTAAAAGTTCTCAATAGGCAATTTCAAAGGAGCCCCAGTGCTCTGAGATCCCTTGTTCTGGTCGACAAGTTGCACCTTGCTGAGCTGCTGAAGAGCAACCGGCTCAACCACGTCGTAAGTTGCAAGCGCAGGGCTGATCTCAACCATTCTGTCGCGAAGAGATGCAACATCGTCATATGGCAGAGGAGCTCCGAGGAACTCGCTCACAGCCCGGATAATCTTCCAGTCAGTGCGGGACGCGCCGGGCAGTCCTGTTGCCGCCCGAGTCATCTGGACCCGACCTTCTGTGTTGACATATGTAGCATTCTTCTCGGTGTATGCAGCACCTGGGAGGACGACGTCGGCAATCTGCGCACCTCGGTCACCGTGGTGACCCTGGTAAACGACAAAGGCATCCTTGGGTATGTCTGCCTCGTTGATCTCGTCGGCTCCAAGCAACCAGACGAACTTGGGGGTCGTCTCAGCAACCTCGACGGACGGGGTCACGAAGCCAACCTCGAACGCTCCTGCGCGAGACGCTGCTCTCTGGAGAACGTTGTATCCGTTCCATTCCTCGTTCAGGAAGTTGGCAGCGTTCTTGTCGACAAATGCGCCAATGGTCTCGTAGAAGGCCTTGGCATCAGCATGGTCCGTCACACCGGAGCCCACAATGATCATGGGCTTCTGTGCAGAGGATAGTTTCTTGCCGAAAGATCCAGACAAAGCAGTCTTGAGTGCGTTGAGATCAGTGCCGAGATGGTCAAAGTCAAAGGTAGATTCCCAGGACTCGCCAACCACGCCAATTTCGAGATCAGATCGCAGCCACTGCTTGCGGATGCGCGCATTCAACACAGCAGCTTCGTGTCTTGGATTGCTACCCACAATGAGAATGGCGTCGGCCTCCTCAATACCCCAGATTCTCGAGTTGAAAAGGTAGTTAGATCGTACGTCAACACCGTGGGCGACGGGCTTGTTGCCAGCGGGCATGTCAAGCGCCAGGTTCTCGGAGCCAAGCTTGTTGGCAAGCTCCTTCATAGCGACCAGAGACTCAACATCGGTAAGCTCACCAGCGACAACCTTGAATTCGTTGCCCTTGGGAGCCTTCTTTTCCCAAGCATTGGCAATTTCAGTCAATGCCTGCTCCCAGTCCGCAGTTTCAAATTTGCCTTCACGACGAATAAGGGGCACTGTGAGACGCTGTGTCTTGAGACCGTCGCAAGCAAACCGAGACTTGTCGTTGATCCATTCCTCGTTGACATCGTCGTTCAAGCGCGGGACAACACGCATGACCTCGAGGCCACGGGCGTCGATGCGAATGTTAGAGCCGAGTGCATCGTGCACGTCGATTGATTCCGTCTTCTTGAGCTCCCAAGGTCTGGCACGGAAAGCGTAAGGCTTCGAGGTCAGGGCACCCACGGGACACAGGTCAATCACGTTGCCGGACAGCTCTGAGTCGAGATTCTTCTCCAAATACGTGCCAATCTGGATATCGTTTCCACGTCCAGTCGAGCCGAGTTCGGGGGCGCCAGCGATATCATTTGCGAATCGAATACACCTCGTGCAGTGAATGCATCGATTCATGGACGTCTTGATGAGGGGCCCGATGTTCTTGTCCTCCACGCCTCGCTTGCCGCCAATCTCGTGGAATCGGCCCCGGTCTGCTCCGTAGCGCATCGACTGGTCCTGGAGATCACACTCGCCACCTTGGTCGCAAATAGGACAGTCCAGCGGGTGATTGGCCAGAAGGAACTCCATGACGCCCTCTCGGGCCTTGTGAGCCAGTGGCGAGTTGGTCTTGACGACCATGCCGGGCGCTACTGGCCACGCGCATGATGCAACAGGCTTCGGGGCTCTTTCAACTTCGACGAGGCACATACGGCAATTTCCGGCAATCATCAACTTCCTGTAAGTGATCGATTAGTCGTGTATTGGTGGACTTAAGAGGTCGGATGTGGTTCGGGCAATTGCGGGAGGTTTTCGTACTCATGATAACAGTATCTGTAGTTCTTGCTGTCAGTAAGATGCCATGAGAGTCGCGAGACCGTGATAGACTCACCTTGGGACAGTCGATCCTGCCTTCTCGCAAGCCTGAATGAGAGCCGAGCCGGCTGGAGAGTAATTAGAAAGAAGCCCGAGGCATTGAGGGTCATAGGAGTGCCGTACCTTCTATGGAAACCTTCTTTCCGTCTTGCAGGAAGTCAGCATGGTGATCTTGTGTCACGGAGATCTTGTAGAAGCCTTTCACGAACCAATTGTGAGCTCAACTTCGGCTGGTCGTCGAGTTGTCGCAGAGAAAGCTCTGGCGGCGTTGGCGGGAGTCCGCTTGCCATGCCGTAAGGCCGCGCGTGCCAGAGTCTGCCGCAGCATCGTGACGTCCCTACTGCGAGACTGAGAATTGGGCTAGCGGAGGAGGAAAAGGAGAAAAATGCTGGGGGGCTTGTCGAGTGGTCCAAGGCCTCTGAGTAGGGAACGTTGGAGTAGTTGACGTCTCCAGGCTCGAAGTGGCGCTCGAAATACCCGATTACCAAGAGCTAGGGTCTGATTGGTTCGAGCTGCAGTGGACCCACTTCTGAGCTCTGGGCTTAAAAGTTGACGGCCATTGGCGCTTCCCGCTCAACGATCGTGTTTTTCTTTCTTCTTCAAACAAAATTGTACCATGGGCACGTTTATTGTGGGTGGGCTTGGGCATGGTTCTACGCAAGCAGAATCATGCCTTCATCAAGCTCTCCTCTATCTTGTGCTCTAGAAGAAGTCATGACGCCGATTATGGAAGTATGTGAAGGCCAACTACAAATTGGCTTGATGTGCAATGCCTCTTACCGCCGGTCGTTACATCTAAACCCTCTTTGCGCGCCTACGTGCGCTTCAAACACAATGACTGCAAGATGTCCAGGCAAACAAGTGCTACAGTAATATTGATCGTAGTATGCGAAAGCACCTCGTCGGCCGACAAGAACCTCGTATGGTTCCTTGCTTGCTAAAGGCGGCGACGCGCGAGTCTGGTTGCAGAAAATTTAAACAATCTGGTCAGGTACGCGTTTCTGAATGTCTCGCACTGCGGACCAATGCAACCAGAAGTTGGGACCGCCATAACAAACCACCAAATACACTGCATTTATTTCTCTCGTTCCGCCTTCTCGATCCTTTTGTTGAGATTCTCACGAATTGTTTTCACATGGAGCTCGCTGTACTTTTCGATTTGATCGACCCCAATCTGTGTTACATTCAGGACTTCGCGCAGTGTATGCTCGTGCGGTGACACTTGGTTCGCGGGATTTTCGGGCGGCGGCCCAGCTGCGCTCCTCTTGATCCGGGCTAATGTGTCTGACGGCAAGTGGTAAGTCATGCCCGGCATCGCTGGTGCTGCTAAGCTATCAACAAGGTTGCTTAGCTCCGCCGAGCCCAGCTCTTGTGGGGTGTGTGGTGTAGACAGTAGCTGTGTCTTCTTTGCTTCGGCGATGCGGCGTCTAGCCTCGCGTTCAAACATAAATGCCAAGTTACTTCTCACAGCTTTTTCGTTGGCATCGAGGTTGGCTCTCTCCTTTTGTAAGCGCTCGACAGGATCAAGTATCGGCTCTATAGGCTCCAGAAGAGCATCGGTGAGCGGGATAAAAATGGCGGCGAACGGGCTGGTGAAGGGCGGCACATCTTCTGCCTGTGTGTCCGTTGGGCCACTTGTCGTCTTGCTCGGCTTTGAGTCGCCAGCCTGGTCTCTATCCGGCTGGGCCATGACTTGGGCGTACAGAATGGTCTTTGAGATGCTGTGAGCGCTGAGTCTTACCGCAGACCTTCATCGGCTTCTTGAGGCTCTTTCGAGCTGGCGTTTGGAATGGTTTGCAGGGTACTAAAAGGGTCAGCCGATCAGATGCGAAATGTGTATTACCATTGAGTCGTGTGTGCGTGTCACATCTTACCCTGTCTCGATATTCACGCGTTCCGCATTCAATCTGTGTTTGTTTCCAGGGAGGTGCTTCGGGCGGACTGAGTTGAGTTGTCGGGACGGTTCGTGCCCGAGGTTGGGAGAGAAAGAAGCCAGTGCTGGTTATATCCTTCTAATTCCGTGACAGTGCTTTGTACAGGCTTGTCGACGGCAAAAGTTAACAGTGACAAATGCACATCTTCATGGGTACTATCTAGATAGCTAATGATTTGTGGTATATCATGGTGAAAGATAACTATAAGACTGTTTAATGCTATAACATCAAATGTAACACAACATAACTTGTGGCGATGTCGATGTCTGAGGGTGGCGCAAGCACCCTGCATATGCTGCCACAACCACTCTTCAACATATTTTCTGCTTACTTCTTCGTACATTTGTCCTGCAGAGGATCTCCTAAGCTTTTCCAGTCTAATCTCTACAACAATGGCTGCATTTGAAGGCCTGCTAGACAGGCTGGCAACTTCTAGTCACCATCACGATGATCCGGGACAGCTCCAATGATGCTGATGTGGCAAGCAAAAGCGACATGTCGCCTGTGAAAGTTCTTTGGCATGGTAGGATACGGCGATCCTCCAATTTATTTTCATCTTGACGGTAGCACTTTGCGGACGTACTCTCTTCCCAGCCTAAGAGTCTCCCGGACGAGATCTTCAAGTCTCCTGTCTTTCCTCCTCCTCATCCACAGCAGGACCAGGGCTAGCAGGACTGTATCTAGGACAACGTGCTTCAGCACAAGCCAAAAGAACCATCGGATCCAGGCACCGAGACTACGCTCTTTCCTGGACCGCCATTCCCGTCCTGCTGTAATCTGTTCGCGCAGAGCCGCTATTTCTGTGGACAGCCGTACTATTGCTCGCTCCATTTTCTTGGACCATTTATCCCATCTCTTGACATATTCACCATCGTCGTTAGGGTCGCCTGATGCCATCCGCCTCTGGTAATCCTGCTCCATTTCATCTTCTTCGCTCATGGGGCTGAGTATCCGCATGGGCCCGTCGGTCCCGGACAAGGGTTGTGCAAAGCGCTGCGGACTGCTTTCAAGACCCAATCGTTTCGCAGAGAGCTCCGAAGAGCTCGGACTATTATTCTTGATTTGATTCCATACGAATTCGAGCTCTGATACGAGTTCAGCTGCGTTTCTGCGTGCGCGAAGAAGAAACAAACGGTTAGCAGTGTGGTCCACGCGGCTCGTCCATTTCGAGCCGTGCTACTTACGGTGTCGTTGCATATTTGTGCATTGTGTCAATGAGCGCCTCTACATAGCGCCGTTTTGCCTCGGTCCTGTTAAGGCCCCTTTGTGAACTCCATGCGTCCCATTTGTCCTGCTCCCGCTGCAGGTCTTCGTGAGGTATGCTGGAACTCGGACTCGGTCTCTCCATGACACCGTCTACATCGCCTTCCATCGCTTGTTTGTAGAGGCCATAGAGGCGCATTCGATCGGGGGGCGGCGGTCGGGCTGCTCCGGTTTTCGGAATCTTCTTGACGGTGTTGAGGGCGTGCACGAATACTCGATCTGGTTCGTTGCAATTAGCTTCTCGCGACCTTTGGGACGTTCTTGTTGCACAAGGGAATACTTGCCCACTGAATCTGCCATCTTGCAGCGTATACGGATGCCGTGCGGCGCCTCTAATCGCACCAGTAATGTTCGACCGTCCGTGAGAATAAGAGAGCCTGGGGCGCGCAGTCTGCTTCCTCCCGAATGTCCAACTCCTCAGCGTCACCGGTTCAAAGTCGCGAAACCAAAGGGCACCTGGAACAACGATTTGTTTCTCTTCAAAGGCTGTAAACACGACGTCATGAAATTTGGAACAATTATTATTATGTCTTATCATTTCGCATGTCTGATATGCATATCGGTTGCCCTTTCGCGCAGTGTCGAGACCCGGCATGTGGTGGTTTGGGCGCGTGGTAAGTTTAGTGGGCCAGCATCGACGCATCAATCAGTCTAATTGAGCCTCGGCGCATCGGTTGTTCGACAAGCCCCAACTTGGAGTACATGGGTACATAACATCGGCAACCGCAGTACCGAAGGTTGCGTGGTACGCCTCACCTGGTGTTGATTGAATATGAAATGACCGGATTTAAAATGATGAGTTTTAACTCAAAAGTCCAGAAATCGTACAAAGCATGTCTATACGTAAGTCTCGGTCTAAATTATGTATATACAAGATTCCAAGGGTACCTTACGGTTGTGTTTGAAGTTCATGAGTATCCAGGTACTTTTGGCACATGTCATGTATTTGGTCGGCTACGTGCATACTTGATCAAAGCGAAGAGTACTTACCTGGCCATATTGTAAGCATGGACAATCAAATATGGCCTTGCGGTTATCTCCATGGGGTTTCAAGCCCGATCAACAGTACTCTTGATTCCTTTATAAAAATTTGTGAACTATTCCCTGACTTGGTTACTAGCATGCAAAAATCAAGCAGAGGTATTCTAACTTGGGTCGACTGCTACTAGTAGATGAGCATGATCAGAAATCGAGCCCTTTTGATGCACCCTCCTGTGCTATGCGTCTGCTCTCCATTATGTGCTGTTTCTTTTCGCGGTAAACATTAATCAGCCTTTTGTTCTCTAGCGCATTCTCTGCCGCTCTTTCATTCGCCTCTGTCTTCTTCTTAGCGACACCTATACCCAGCTGGACTGTCTCGCCGTACCCAATGAGAAAGGCTCCTTGCGTAAACAATTTCAACTTTGTCAATGGATCCCGTTTCTGCGGACGACCCTCGTCCATGGATCGATACTCAATCTGTACTCGAGGCTCCTGAAGTACTAGTTCTGCGGAAAGCGCATCTTTAGCCGAGCCTCGTTGCGACTTCTGAGGCTGGGCGGTTGGCTCTACACTGCTTGAGGCCATTGTGGGTATAACGAGCGACTGCGTCTGCTTGCCTTGCCATTTTTGTTTCCTAATCTGCTCTGCTATGGTCGTGCTCCATAACCGTTTGAGCCAGGATGTCGTCTTCGCCACACCTTGTATGGGATCGGAGAGGATAATAGCTGCCACATGGGCCTCAAAAATGTCGCCAAGAGCCTTCGCGCGCTCCTTGGAACTGGCTTTCGATCCGCCTTGACGGCCCCCAAGACCGTACTCGGTAGGGAAGATGGCTCGCTTGTCAAATCCATAATGCACAGAGTACTCTTTTAAAGTGGCGTTGCGGACCAGAACTTCTCGCATTTGGCACATGTCACCATGCTTCAAACGCGGAAACGTAAGGAAGATGAAGGCCGTGGCTATCAAGTAGAGATAGGCGTCACCAAGCCATTCAAGCTGTTCGTAGCTTTGGTCATCCTTGTCTGCGACCATTCCAGCGTGGGTAAAGGAGGCCCGCTCGATCGCTGAGTTCAAAATGGGAGGAACAGGTGGCAGTTGTCGGGCCACTTCGGATGGAGTCCAAGCAGTAAGGACAGGTACTTCTGGTCGCAATGATTCAAGTGACTCTTCGCGGTCTTCTTCCTCATGGGCCAGGTCTGTAATGCTGGGGAGGATTTTCTGGCTCAGTTTTGACAGCCGTTGCTTCAAAGCTGTGTTTGCACCATTGCCTTGAGCCTTCAGCATCTGCATGCATTCAATCAATTCATCCGCGTTGGCGGCCAGATGACCAAGAGTGTCTGCAGGCTTGGATCTCTTAGTGATTGGCTCATGGCCATCTCCATCGTGTGGACGTTTCGACATGATGCCACTATGGCTAGCGACTGTCCAGCGAATATTCTGGCGCAATGAAAGACGGCTCAGCCTTGTGGTGAAATCCCAGTCCGTTTCGAGATGTGAGATACCCAGAAGTCGACGAAATTAAAGCCTAGAGAAGAAACAAATTTCAATCTTGTTGCAAGAGAGACTGTGACGAACTGTAAGAATGTCAAACTCGAGAGAGGCGTCGAATTCGGAAGTTTTAAGCTTACATGTCGTTTATTGGCCTGTATTCATGGGTGTGTTTTTCTTTGGAAGGAGGCAAGCTAGACTTCCTGAGTAGCTGAGTAAGAGTAGCCTGCAAGGCTGCTCACAGACGCGCACATGCAGTGGGTTGTGACCCACTTTAAAATTATGAGCCAATCAGAAATTTCGCCTTGACGTCTTCCCGCCGACTTCAACGACCGCCATCGTGATCGATTGCTGCTTTCCGACCTCCAGTCATTTGGCCCTTGGCAGTGTCATCATGTCTGTCCCAAGAGAAAGGCTGCTGCAGCTCGTGCAAGTAAGTGGACAATCTGCGCTTCTCGCAAGTACTTAACTTTGTCTAACTTTAGCCAGGCACGATGCCGCATCTTCGCGACGACCTTTAACCCGGAAAATGTCCGCACAGGCAACAAGATCCTACGACAGAGGCTACGCGGACCGGCGCTCGCGGCATACTACCCTCGCAAGATGTACACGATGAGAGAGATCGCTGATCTCTACGGACCCGAGCTGGAGTTCATACTAGAGGATGAGGAGGACCGACTGGAGCAAATAGGCTTGTAAGTCGGCATTGCTGGATCAATTGTTCGACAGTAGGACTTTCCGCTAACATGCTCATAGTCTCAAGGCGCGTGGCAAAGGTGCACCAAAGAAGAAGAAGGGCCCTCCAGGTAGGTTGACCAATTTTGACTTGTGCAGCGGGATAGCGTTCATGACTGACCTCAACGTGCAGATGCAAAGAAGAGAAGGTGAACGCGCTAGATGGCTTATTCAAATCAATCTATACCCCACCAATACAAAGACAGTCAAAACATATAGGCGCCCTTGTTGTGAAGACCTCTATGTCCTACCTATATTGCTATCAATTCGTGGCCAAGGTCGCTTTGAGGGGCGAATTGATTGGTGAGCTAATCCCGTTGCAAGCTGGGATATCTGCTTGATAGAGATCTGGTCTCTTTCATTCCCTATGATCACTCCTATACCTTTCCTGCCCTCCTTCTCAACAAGATAGTGTTGGTGGGCTCATATTCTGGTAATAAAGCCCAATTTGCTGCGTGCACTCTTCCAGAAGCAAGCTTTCCCGCCCTTTCACACTCACAGACCGCTTCCTTGATGGGATCTTCTTGTAGGTTCGAAAAAAGCGCACCAGAAAAGCTCGGAATGATATTGCATCAGATCGCCCTAGGAAAAGTAGTCTGACTGTTTTGAAGGAATCAATTCAATGTTCTCATTCGAATTTTGTTGGACAGTGGTGGCATCTGCCGACGACGCTTTCCCTTTTAATGTTTCAAACCATCAGTGGAACAGCTGACTTTCAAATTAAACAATGCCCAGCTTTGACAGTCAAGCACTACCCACAACGTCGAACGAAAGAACTAGAACTACCGAAAGCGACCGTGCCCTCACGCAAAGATAGCCCCTTCTTCGTCGTGTACGTGCAGGATAAAACTTGCGGTCCGTTATCGAAGTTACCATCTTGTTGCGTCAACGAAGAAGCAGTCACTCCCCAGGCGCACCTGCCTATTGCAGCTAACAAAAACAAGGCGGCCAAAGCCTTTCAGCCAGCAACTTACTCTGTCTCTTTTATATCCCTCTTCTCTTCCCCTTTGCTTCATCTCCGCAACAGCCCACCTCACCCCTTTCTTCTTTCTTCCTTTCTACCAGACAGCCGCCGGTTCGTCGGTCAGGATCGACGCGGTCGCAGCCATTTTCTACGCATTTCACACCCAATCTTGTTTGGATTGCCTGCCAAGAGAGGCCTTTGGAACAACAAAACCTCACGTCTTCGACGCGACACATGCGACCATTTGATTCCGCAACCATGCCCCTAGACGAGAATTCTCCTCTTCAGGACCCATCGGCGGCTACTCTAGCGGCTCGAAAGACCGTTACTCCGCTGACCACGTCCAGATTCGTCAACCAGAGCACCGCCAAGGTGAGCTTTACCCTATAATCGTCTCGAAGCATGACCCGGAGACTGACTTCAGACTGTCTCCATGTAGCAGATCAATTCCGAAGCCAATGATTCCTACCCAATGGACAAGCTCATTGCCAGGCTCTGCGAGAATCATGACCAAGCCACTGGACAAGGCGATGCTCTCGAGAGCGGTGCGTCAGCGCTGCCAGCTTGCAATTCGCTGCCCGTCACTCCAGCCGTTGATTCATTCAACGGCAATGCTCCTGCTGCTCGACCTGCCAGTGCTTCCCCCAATGATCGGGCTGCATCCGATGAGCTTCTTCGCCTCAAGTTGGAACTGGCAAAGGCTCAGAATCACATTTCACGTGTCGAGCAGGAGTTGGCCCAGACGCGTCAGGTCAGCCAAGCCAGCGGTCGTGCTACCCCAAACATGTCTTCGGATTCTGAATTCACCGGCGGAGCCCCCCTTGTCGAACCCATTGGTACTAAGCCTTCGGGAAATACTGCCATGCTGGGCTTTCCGAAGCCGCAGATGCCCCGGGACAATTGGCAGGCTCCGGTATCCGATGACTGCCGCTCTGATATTAGTGACGCTCTGTCTGCCACGGGCTTCAACCGATCCCGGGGCACTTGGAACACTAATAACAACAAGTTCCACTATCAAAAAACTACGATGCCTCCTCCTATGCCGATGCCGATGCCAGAGAACGATGCATTGTCCAGCTGGCCTCAGCATCGCAACCAGGGATTCATGGATGCCCCTGGCTATCCGCCCTCTTCCGTGGACAGCTACCGCGGCGATCGATACAACCAGGAATCCGGGCTTATGCGATCGGGAAGTGGCCGGCGCAGCAACAGATACGATAATCGGTTTGGAGGCCAGCCATTTGGCAACAATTATAGCAACTACAACTTGGGCCAACCCCAATACGATGCAGCTTCAGGTTATGCCGGTGGACCAAGCAACATGCCAGGCGGTGGTATGAATATGTTTCCGCAGTACGGACAGCAACCTGTGGGAAGCCCTCTCTCGCCCCATGCGACTGAGTTCACGTCTGCTTCGGGACCTTCGTGGAAACCCGATGTAAGTTTTCCCCATGCCCTTCCACATTGACTTGTCGTTTTAGTATCAAGTTTCTGACGGGCTTCATTCTTGTAAAGACTGTTGCTACCACTGAGGGTCAGACTTACCTGCCCACCACGGAGCCTCTGAACTACCGCCGCCTACTTGACCGCAATGTCAACTGCAACTGGAAGTACATTGTCGACAAGATCGTCTGCAATAATGACCAGCAAGCTTCGATTTTTCTGCAGCAAAAGCTGAAGGTTGGTACTCCTGAGCAAAAGTACGAAATTGTTGAGGCCATTGTTGCCCAGGCCTACCCTCTGATGGTCAACCGCTTTGGAAACTTCCTTGTCCAACGGTGTTTTGAGCATGGTACACCTGAACAGGTCATAAAGATTGCCGAAGCAATCCGTGGAAATACCTTGAACCTGTCTATGGATCCTTTTGGATGCCATGTGGTGCAGAAGGCATTCGACTCTGTTCCAGAAGACTACAAGGCCATCATGGTTCACGAGCTGCTGCGTCGAATTCCCGAAACGGTCATTCACCGATACGCCTGTCACGTTTGGCAGAAACTCTTCGAACTCAGATGGACTGAATCTCCCCCCCAGATCATGAAGTTTGTTAATGAAGCGTTGCGTGGCATGTGGCACGAGGTTGCTCTTGGAGAGACTGGCAGCCTGGTCGTCCAGAACATTTTTGAGAATTGTCTGGAAGAGGACAAGGTCAGTGCTCATCGAAGTACATCTCCATTCACTTGTGTCACTAACATATCAACACACTGTGTACAGCGCCCCTGCATTGAGGAAGTCCTTGCCAACATTGATATTGTGGCTCACGGACAATTTGGCAACTGGTGCATTCAGCACATCTGTGAGCACGGCGCTCCCGGTGATCGCAGCCGAGCGATTGACCATGTTATTCGATACGCCGCCGAGTATTCCATGGATCAATTTGCTTCCAAAGTTGTTGAAAAATGCCTCAAAATCGGCTCCGCGGAGTTTCTTGGTCGCTACCTTGATCGCGTTTGCGAAGGAAGACTTGACCGACCTCGAATTCCCCTCATTGACATTGCCAGCGACCAGTACGGCAATTATCTCATTCAGTACATTCTGACGCATGCCAGCCCTCAGCATCGTGATATTGTTGCCGCTCATATTCGCAAACACATGGTCTCCTTGCGAGGCTCCAAGTTTGGTTCCCGAGTCGGGATGCTCTGCACCAACCCGGCTGTGACCACTCGCCCCGGCCCTGGTGTTGGACCAATGTTGGGCAATCGCCTGGCTCCTGTGCCACGCTACAGTGGTACGTATCGTTGACTGGACGAGTTCCTGCTTTGGATCATACCGGGGCTCATGATGCGCCTATAGCCGACCACGTCACGACCACAGCACAGCAGTAGCGACAACACGCTCTTGAACGCATACTCTCTTGTCTTATGTCTATTTTTCTTTCTGTTCTTTTTCTTCTTTTTTTCTGTTTCATTCCACCAAACCAATTTCGTCAGCCGATTCTTTGAGCTGGTTTTGCAGCATTTGAAAATGGTTTTACGCACATCTTCAACAATTACTCTACAAATCACACAACATCCTACATTCGGACGGCTACTGCCCATCTGGGTGCTTTGGACAACCCATAGTTTATTTCATTCCAGATTGTCGGTGAGAGGTGGAATAGCATGTCAGAACGGACAAGGAGAAACCCTCATGTGTCTCTCAAACTTGTCGACAAGTCTTTTCCAACGTCAACAGAACACGTTCTTTGAGGGCGATCACTTGTGTGTACACGCATGTAGACGAGGACGTAATGAAGGCGCCAGTAGGTCGGTACGGCACGCACTTGAAGGGGCCTTGACAGAAGCCACAGTTGAACCAGATGCAAAGAGGATTGTACGAACGTTTTTGTGTTATTGCAGACTGATGATAGCCTTATTGAGCTTATTTGCACCCTCTCTCGCCAGGGCATTGATCAAGTAGTCGGTATTTAAATTCACTCTTTTGCCCAAATAGCTGTACTCATTTGCTAATTCCCGAGAAACTAAAATACTCGCACGAGAGATGTCGTTCTGTAGTCAGCGTTTGTGTGTCATTTGGCATTTGCTAGATGTCTGTTGTTTGCTCCCTTCTTGGAAATATTGATGTCGGTCAACGTTTTACTAATGTCACGACAGGGGAGGTGTGCAAATGGTGCAGCAAGTGTTAAAATAAGAGTATTAGGTAATCCTAGACTAAAGTTGCCTCAGGCGTACCAATTTGCCGAGCAAGCATGCTAGCAACTCTGACACCCGGACCAAGTTCGTCAATTGAAATCTTGACGACCTCAACTCACGATTCCCCCCCGCAGCCACCATGTTGTCAAGACAAGCACTGCTCCGCTCCGCCAGGGTTGCAGCCCCCTCGCGGCTAATTGCCTCGCAGGCCCGCTTCTACGCCGCGCCCGCCGCCAACGACACTGTCAAGCCTCCCGTCGCCCTCTTCGGCCTCGATGGCACCTATGCCACTGCCCTGGTACGTCACGCGCCGACATTACCCGAGCAAACCCTTCAGGGAATTTTTTGGGGATACGAAGCTATTCGAAAGAGACTATGCGTTCAATGGGAGTTGGTTGCGCGCGCATGCCAAAGAGATGGATCAAGCCACAAGCAAGACTAATACTAACAACGATTGCGTTATTTTGTAACAGTACACGGCCGCCGTTAAGTCGTCTTCCCTGGACCCTACCGCATCTGCCCTGACCAAGCTCGGCGATCTCGTTGCCAAGGACCCCAAGCTGGCGACCATTCTGTCTGCGCCCACCCTGAGCACCGCCGACAAGTCTGCCATTGTCACCGAGCTGCAAAAGAGCGCCGGCGGCAACAGCGAGACCGTTAAGAACCTGCTCCAGGCTCTCGCCGAGAACAACCGTCTGTCGCTGCTGGGAGGCGTCTGCACCAAGTTTAGCGAGCTGATGAGCGCCGCGCGTGGAGAGGTTGAAATGACGGTTACGAGCGCTACGGTATGTCCTTTGCCCATTCCGTTATATGCGCGGTGGTTGGTGCAGATTAGAGCGAGCGACTTCTGTTGGGTTTGCGCGGCTAGAGGGCCTTCAAGATTATGAAGCTGACGGGCCTGCCTGTATGAATTTAGCCTCTGGACAACAAGACCCTGAACAGACTGGAGTCTGCTGTCTCCAAGTCTTCGTACGTCGGCCAGGGCAAGAAGCTCAAGGTCAAGAACGAGGTAAGAGCCGAACCCGAATATTCTGCATTCTGTGCTGTGCTACATGACGCTGACGTTGGTTCTGCAGGTCAACTCTGATATCCTCGGAGGCTTGGTTGTTGAGATTGGCGACCGGACCATTGACCTGTCCGTGTCTTCCAAGATCGCCAAGATGAACAAGCTTTTGACCGACACTTTGTAAATTCTTACTTTTTTTTTGAATGGATGGTGTGTGTGGTGATTGCGAAACGATGTCTTTTGAGTGGATTGACGCCCCAGCACAATCTTGAACAAGTGCTGGAGAGGAATACCATTAGCATCATCTGCGTCTAGAACAAAATTAGAGAAGCACATTGAGCCGTTGGGATCTTGGCGTTTTGCTCCATCTGTCGTCACGTATGCTCTACGGACGGCTTGCAATGTTTGAGACCAGGTTACAGGTCAGGAAGCATTCCCGGATTCATAGGCTTCACAGTCCGTCCAACAGGTCCACTCAACATAAGCAGTGCCGACCCTCAGCTTTCTGTAATGTCCCCAGATAGCTCCCTAGTTCTCCTCGTGACACCAGTAAGTATGCTATACGACACCGAATAATGCCCCAACGCCAACCCAACAATAAAAGAAGGAACAAAAGCCACACAGCCCCCAGAAGTCTTTTCATCCTGTTGCTCAATCAGACCGCAGCATACTGTCCACTAAATCACCGAGTGGGCCCCAAAAGTCCTTTCCCGTTGCGAGATTGTGCTCATCAATGAAAAGCACATATTGCTTGAAACTTGTGTTCAGATGAGGCTCCAAGCCGAGTTCACGAATCACAGGGTAGTGGTGACAGTAAATGTGAGCGTAGACACGATACATGCGTTTGAAAATCTGACGAACCAGCGATGGAAAGGTTTTGGGGAACGGCACACCAATGCGGCTGGGCATGATGGCCTCGTTGTCGATGTTGCCTTGCACCCAAGTCATTAGTTGCTCGATGTATGCTGGAGCAGCCATCTTGGTCGGTCGCTTGTAATTCTCATTGTCTTGCCAAAGATATTCAAATCTGGTAGTCCGAGATCAGTTATGTTTGGTTTGCAGGCTGCTTTACGAGATGGCAATACGTACTCATCAGTGGCCTTCATCTCTGGGCATGATTGTGGAGAACAGAACTCGGTTATTGCTCCGTATAGGAGGTTGATCTGGTTGTAAAAGTCGACCACTGTCGAGTTTCAGTGTCAGTGGGTGCCACTGGGATTGGATCAGTCTCTCCACGAGGTGTTGCGCTCACTGTTGACAGCGAACCACTCATTCTCGTCCTCGCCCTCGGGCAACTTCACAATCTTGCGGAGGCTTCCACCGCCCAACGTAGCTTCAGCATACTGTCGTAACTGGTAGCTTGTAGTTCCTTGTTTGCCTCCTGGCCGTGGGCGGAACTGGTTTCGACGATTGCCGCTACTGTGGTTGAGTGTCAGTCTCAGGTCTAGCATTCTGTTCCTCAGAATGTTCAAATGCAACCCAACGCCTGGTAGCAACCTAAGTCCTGAGGGGATGAAATGGATCATATTATGCCCCTGGCTTCATGAAGCATGGCGCGCGCAACAAGGGTCAAAGAACGTACACGGTCGAGATGAAGGAGGTCATCGCGATGGGGTCGCGGGGCGTAAGGCAAGAGAATCAGTAGTGGAGAATATGCTTCCTGCTAAAGCGCCAACAGAGTTGTCAGCACTGCAAGATAAGATTGTTTGTGTAGAACGGGGGACATTTGCGAGCGATTTGCTTCGAATGAAGATGGTCGCACCTAGTGGCTTGCGCGGATGCGGGCTGCAGGATCATAGATTGCCTTGCGGCCTGAGACGTGGGATGGCGAAGTGTACAAGACGCCCTCCGATACTGATAGCTGAACTTGACCGACAGGAAGATAAAGTGGTGGCAGTGTTGCGCAAGGTTGGAGAATGCAGTCAAGCACTTGACGGACTGTCACTTCTGTTGGGTGTCACAGGTACTGTAAACATGCCCCTCTGACGTGGTTGCTGGCGCGACCCCCCTGTTCCTGCCAATCAGCCACTACGGGGGAGTCCACTAAATTTCAATTTAAGGTGTGGTCATAGCGGTGGATGCGGCCCTGAAACCCTGCCCGTTCAGGCCCGTTCAGGCTTATTAAACGGCAAGGCTCGTCCCTCTCTTGGGAGAATGCTTGTTGCATTCTTGTGCCTTTCTCCAACGTAAATTGCCATGGCTGACTTTTGCTGGCAATTCACATTTGTGAACAATCACCAGCTTGTGAGCTGTCTACAGACTGCAAGATCTGCTCAGAACTCGTGGTCCTCAATCAGGGAAGTCAGTCGGATCTTTGTTCTGCTGGAACCGAGCCCATTCCGGCATCTTGACTTTTATGCCGCCGTATTATTCGACTAGTCGTGCTGCTTTATAACCTGTGTTCGGGAGCCATCTTTCTCCGCATCGTTTTGAGTCCCGTGGACGCGGGGTCTTGCAACTCAGCAGCATGTCACTTGTCAGCGTTCTTGAACTTGCCACAGTGACGACGGTATGTCCCTGTCCCTGTCCTTGGCCAGGATTGTTCGGGTCATTACTGGGCGAGTAAAGTATGCTCAGGCTGGGGCCATTGGGTGATGATTCAAAATGTCCGGCTTGCGATGCATTATAATACATCAAGTCAAGCATTGATAATGTTGACTGCTCGCCTGCTCGTCTGCCCGGTGTCAGAGCCGCACAATGTTGTGCCTCAGCTCTCACATCGGCAGACTGATTAAAGTGGCATAGTTATACTTGCGTACTACTAATGATAGCCTCGCGGTCCCAACAGCCCAGCATGCACAGCGTCTTATGGCTCGGCTCGCTGCTCATTGCAACCAGCCTCGCCCATACACTTATCGACAGAAAGCAAGTTGTTCGGAGCCTCAATGTCCATCGCAATGCCAGCTCAGGTACAACGCCGCTACAGGTGGGAAATGGAAACTTTGCCTTTGGCGCTGATGTCACGGGCTTGCAAACATTCAATCCTTTCGCGACCATGTCTACATGGGGATGGCACAATTTCAGTCTGCCCACAACCCCAGATCAGACCTCGGTAGATGGTGTGGTTACAGCCTCTCCGCCTCAGTCATCTGTGCTCTGAGATAGTACTGACGGTATTCCCAGACTTCACCGGTTTAGACTGGTGGACTCATGGTCGACTGGTGAATTACGACCAGCCCAATCCTGCTGAGGCTGATATCTCCAATTGGCTTATTGAGAATCCGCAGCGTCTAAACCTGGGAAATATAGGTCTCTATTTCCTCGGGTCTGAGGTAAGTGAGGCAGACCTTACCAGCACGTCCCAGATGCTTGACCTTTGGACTGGATCCATAGTGTCTACCTTTTCGTACAATGGCAGCCCTGTCAGGATCGAAACAAGAGCAGCGACGGACTCGGATACCATAGGCGTCAAAGTTGAGTCGGATTTGCTCTCTTCAGGGTCTTTGGGGTTGTTCTTTGATTTCCCCTACCCTGACGTGAACAAGTTTGACGCGCCCTATGTTGGTGTGTGGAATGCGACAAGTAATCATTCCACGGCTCTCGAATCTTCTGAAAGCCAGCTGTCCATACAGCATGTGCTTGATGACACCTCCTACTATTTGACAGCTGTTTGGGAAGGACATGGGCAAGTCACCGGTCCGGAGAACGCAACGCATCGTTACTGTCTCACTGTTCCCGGGTCGTCCAGTCTCAACCTTACGGCGACATTCTCGCCAGAGAAGGGCCCCAGCGTGGCCAGCTTAGACGATCTGACAGCAGAAACAGAGCTCTGGTGGGAGAAGTACTGGACATCAGGAGCCTTCATCGACCTGACCTCGACTGACTCGTCAAATGCTACAGAGCTACAGCGGCGCATCGTCCTCTCTCAATACTTATTAGCTGTCAACTCGGCATCACGCTTCTCGCCACAAGAGTCTGGTCTCGTAAACATCGGCTGGTATGGAAAGTTTCATGTGAGTGCGCATTATTGCCATCACTCAGCATTGGCATCCCAATATGCCGCAAGCTTTGAGGCTTGGCTTAAACTGTACAACGAGCTCAATACCCGGCGCAAATAGTGACTGACAGACGTGCAGCTCGAAATGGCTTTCTGGCACTTGATTCATTTTGCTCGTTGGGGTCACTTTGATCTTCTATGGCGCAGTGTCCCTAGAATGTATCAACAGTTTTTGCCATCATCCTACGACAGAGCAAGACTACAAGGTTACCAAGGCGCACGCTTCGGTAAAATGACAGATCCAACAGGTCGAAGCGCACCCGGAGAGATTAATTCTCTTTTGATCTGGCAACAACCACACCCAATGTATTTTGCAGAGATCGAGTACCGCTCTTATCCCAATGCTACGACTCTGAATAATTGGGATGAGGTCTTGACTGCGTCGGCTGACTTCATGGCATCTTATGCTTGGTACAATGAATCCACAGGCGTTTATGATCTCGGTCCTCCGATGTTTCCGGTGTCTGAGAATACAGATCCGAACAGTACCGTGAACCCAACTTTCGAGCTGGCGTATTGGCGCTTTGGTCTCGACATTGCAATGAGATGGAAAGAGCGCCAGAATCTTTCGATACCCGCGGCTTGGTCTGATGTTCGAGACAAGTTGTCGCCTCTTCCTATTGTGAACGACACATATCCGATTTACGAAGGAGTGCCTGACATGTGGACTAGCAATGAGACGACATATGATGTGAGCTTGCAATCCCGGCATTATTCAGTCGTGCCTCTGTAGTGAAGAGCTGACAAAAAGCCACCTATGTAGCATCCTGCCATGGCAGGCATTTACGGATGGCTACCTCCTCCGATGAGCGGCCTGCCCTTGAACCTCAGCATAGTACAGAATACAGCTGACAAGATAGCTGAGCTTTGGGATCTGGGAAACTCCTACGGCTGGGACTTTTCGCTCCTGGCAATGAACTCGCTGCGTCTTGGTGATGTGGAACAAGCCGTTGCCTACCTCCTAGATCCATTCTTCCAATTCGATGATGCTGGCTATCCAGAAGGAGGCACGCGTGTTCCCACGCCATATTTCCCTGATGCCGCCTCTTTGCTGCTTGCTACGGCAATGATGGCCGGCGGTTGGGAGGGATCACCGGGTCCGCATTTTCCTGCAGGGTGGGACGTACGTGTTGAAGGCTTCGTACCGGGACTGTAAATGTCGCGGCAAAAGAACAAGAATGATGGCATGTTGGGCCTTCTTTTTCCCAGCCTTCAGTCGATGGCAAGGCATCGGTGACACTAACCAAGATTCCTTCTTTATACATAACTTTCGCATGATCCATGAATGCAACGGGACACTGATGTGTCTCGAGAATTCAAGGTTACCGAAGGACTTCTTTGAGGGGCGATATCCGATCACATTAATTCGCTTTCGTCTTTCGGTCCGATTTGCCCATCTGCAAAAAGACATATTGTATGGTATTCGAATGCTGCCTCTTTCTCCTTGTTGCAAAGACCGTACAGGGATAGAGCCTTGCTATTTGCACTACGCTGAGAATGCTAGTAGTATTGCGTACTCGGAGTGATTTCATAACGAGCAATGCTTCATTAAACTGGCGTGAGTCGATGTAGTTGATACCTTTTCATGATATCGTAAGCTGGCCGCCACATGGACTCAGCAGCGCCAAGTCATGCGCGTTCAATGCGTGCTTGGGCATTTCACAATATATTCTGCCCTTGCATGCAACCAGCAATGACGGAGACTCTTTCTTACCGTCAAGCAGGGCGGGACCAAATGGCGCGTGCGTCCAAGGCTCCATTATAGCAATATGTCGCCCATGACCTCGCCCTCGAAGCCCAGAGCGGAAAATTTCTTGAGCCTCCTCTTTTCCTTTTGTTTCTCTTCTCCCTTCTTTTCCTTGGCCAATCTCTCGACCAACTCGGGCTCAGCCCTGTCGTAGCCTGGGGGAGGGTCATCATCCTTATCAAGATCAATCTCGCCGAGAAGCATCACGTTCTCGCCTCGCACAAGGAACATTCCGCGTGGTATGTCTGCGTAAATTCCATGTCCCTCTGCATTGCTTGCGTGTGTTGCGGGAACCGATTCGGGTGTCACGAAAATCCTCTCCACCGTAGACTGTAGGACGAGATTGGCTGCGCTAGGTTAACTTGCTGCTGCGGGTTTGCGTTTCATCGAGTAAGAAGCCATACCAAACTGATCCCAGCTACGCAGGACGCCCATGAGTTTTCTCCCATCGCGGAGGGCAACCATCAGCTTTTCTGATTTTGTATTTCCCTGTCAGTCCCCAAACCTCACCGGAACCGCATGTTGGACTTGATCCTCTTACTATCGGTTAGGTCCAGCAGCTGGGCAGCGGTCGTGAACATCTGAGCAGGCAGTTGCTGTTGTGCAGCAGACGGCGCACGCCCCAGTATCTGAGGTCCTAGGGAACCTTGCGGCCCAGCAGGACCAGGCGCAGGATGAGGGCCGCCTCCCTGGTTGGGCGAAGGGTCATTGAGGGACATGTGCTCCATTATCTCATATGTGATGGCTGCGTGGGTGTCCAAGGAGAGAGCAGTAGGTCCATCGAGGAGCTCGAGCCGAAAGAAATGCAGGTGCGGTTCGAACAGAATGTTGTCCGCCTTGCGTGGAGTGCTAGTGCCAAAGATTGTCGAAGATGCTGTCGAGACTCATTTGATCCAAAGAGCTCCACGGCGACGTTGCGCATCGGAATCGCGCTTGGGGTGCGCGCGCGCCTTCCAGGCACCACGGCATGTTCGCTAAATGTGGGGCAGGTAGGTACGTACCGGACACCTAGTCACAGGCGCGATAGCGGATATTGGACGATCTTTATGGCAAGGGCAGGCATGCTAGGCAAGACCAGGCAGGCGAAGAAAGGCTGGAGAAGGCAGTCTTGGGTAGACCGCCGGCAGGCAAAGCGGGTCGCAAATCACGCCGTAGGCACTCCGTACGAAGTACCGACTGGTTTGGTGTCTGGTACTGGTGGGAAGCAGCACCCCTCTCAGCTGCTCACATCTTGCCTGGCACTATACGTCTTCCCCCTTCGTTGTGTTTTTGCTCTGAATGCTCCGCCTCCTGTATTTTACTGTTTGCGAGCATGTACCCCGAACAATAACCACTCTTGCGCTTTTGGACTGCAAATGTTCTGATTCCACACTTGCACAATACTCCGACGAGCCATTGTCCGGTGCTCGCCCTCCGTACACCATCTTTACAGAGTCGGCTACCGTGTCAGGCCTTTCTCTCCAGCCTCACCACAACTCGCAAAACTTTACGCACAAACTACCCCTATGAGATCTCGAGACACACCTTGCTTAGTGGTTCGAGGAATCTATTTCTTGCCCTGTCGCAATTTTCTTTGTGGCATCTTACTCTCACTTCAATAACCTGCGGTCTGCCCAACTGGCCCCGCCCAAAGGCTACAACTTTCCCGGCTATTGCAATTCAGAGCTGAACGCCTACTGTAGCGAATAGGCTTACCGTTGCATACAATACTCTCCTCAATACCACTACGACATCGGTCTACGGGAACCTTCCTTCTGTCGACCTTTACATACCTCCTACACAATGGCAGCGAATTCTGCCACAGCCGCGCCGCATGAGGCCCCTCCCGCAGCGCGCCATGAATCAAAGCGCGAGAGAAAACGTCAACTACTTCAGGAACGCCTCCAACAAATGTCTGAGAGCTTCTCCAGGGGTCGCGACAATGCCTACCGCGAGCAGTTACAAAAGATTCAGCTTGATACTACTCTTATCATGCGAGTCGATCCGTATGCAGACCGCCCACTTGACGCCCTTAAGGACGACAGCCCAGACATGCTGCCGCTACAGAATACCGATCCTGCTACTGCGAGGACGCTCTTGGAAATGGCTGGTCCTCGATTTCGAGAATGGGTCCAAGACATCGAGGACCTGATTGAAGAACGTGATTATGAAGTTGCTAAACAGAAGGTGCGTTCCCTCTGGCTGAACGACCAGCCGCCGAGGCCGGATCGTACACTGACAGTCATCTTTCAGGACGCATACGAACACAAATGCAGAGAGCATCGAAATGTTTATGAGTATAAGATACACCAAGCAAACAGAGAACATGCCATCCTCTCATCCACTGTCCGCGACCGCCTCATCAACACGATCACCGCCAAGAAGTTCCGCCTGAGCAAAGAAAAAGAAGCTCTAGAGATAAACGATGCGTCCGCTCTGCTCCTGCATCCGAATCAATTCAGCATCAACAACCCCGCTAGTCCCGGTGGTACTCATGGCAAGAGAACCACAAGACTGCGGCGAGAAATGGATTCGGACATGCCTGGCTTTTCCGAAAATAAGAAGAGAAAGAGGAACGGAAATGAAGACGATGGGTCTCCGGTTCCCCAGAGAAGAGCTCTGGACACAAATGGGATTACTCCTGTTTGGCAGAACGACAGACTGCGATTCGGCAAAATGACTGGTCCCGTATACAGCATTGACAAGCTCTTTACGGACAAAGAGCTATCAATGACCTATCACCACGCAGCTCTCGCCGCGCACAAGTACATGTTACGCCACAAGTCCAAAGATGGCCTTGCCTCTTCTCCTTCTGACAGTGGTCGTGATGAGCATCCAGACAATGATGATGCGACAGACGCCGTCCTATCAGCCCCGGTTATGGAAAGACAAGTTTCTCACGCCACACGAAGCACTAGAGGTGGACCGAACAACCCCAATTTCTACGATAACAAACTCCTGGGCATCGAGGCTCTCGCCAACCTCGAACTGCCGGGCAACCTTGACCGGCTGACCGCACAAGAGCCTAGGTTGCCACCCATCGTGCCTGCTCCATACAACAAGGCAAAGCCTATGACAGAAGCCAGTGGTCCAGCTCCCCTAGTTGCTGATGACGCGTTGGCCGACTTGCAAGCCATCGCTGTGCTACGCCAATATGAGCAGAGCCACGGCGTTGGATCCAACTTTGATGTGCCCAATGGTGGTCGCAAGCTCTTGGAAGCTGTCGCCAGCCGTCCCAATGACGAGAAGTATGTTGCCTACCTGCAAGGAGAGCGGCCCAATGCGGATGAATTGCGAGCGGAGCTGAAGGTCGAGCTGAGTCATGTCCGAGGAGAGCTCAACACAGCGCCTCTTCAAGGCGGGATTCCAATGAGTCGGCATAATTCTGGTGGCGTGGCCATGAGCCGACAGGGAAGTAGTACCCGAGGCCGCGGGCGACGTGGTTGATCTACGCACTGAGAAGTGTGAGAACATCGGAAGCACGAGCAGCATGAGGGCAGAGTTTTTGTATTTTTTTTTTTGATTGTTTTTGGGTGTTTGTTTTTGTCAAGTTGATTGCATGGCTCCTTTACTCCATGAAGTATGGCAAATTGAATCTTGGGAACCTGCTCATCCAGCTCACATGCACCAATAGACATATCTATGCTGAGGCGGCGCTACAATCTGATGCGCACTCCTGCTACACAGTAAATTTTTGGCTCACCCGTCACGGGCCAAAGACCAGAGTTCTCACCTCAATGCTTTCACGGCCCTCTGCATCGGGATGCGTTCGCGGATCCTCGAAAGCCGAATGCGCCAGTCTGCCGCCTTGCACCTCCGAGCCCTCTTTCAGGGCTTCGCTATCGAAACACTCGAGCAACAAACGCTCGTTTCCAGTCATACCGCTCAAATAATGCCACTGTTGATTGGACTCATACTTGATAGCCCCAGTGTATCCAGTGTAGCCATGTGGATATCTAAGCTCCACGGCAATGACGTCTTCATCTTTGACCGTGTTGGAAGACGCAAAGGCCAAGGGAGATGCTTCGACTGGTTTCTTATTGAGCGGCCGCCAGACATTTATAATGCGGTAACGTCCCTGCAGGAGCGTGTCTGCTTCATCGCCCAGGTGTCTTTTCACGCGCAACGCAGCGGCGGCGGGGGTCTGGTCAATGTGAGCGAAAAGGACTGGGCGTCGCTTCGCATCAGGACAAGCTCGTCGAACGGTGTGATCAAAGATGAAAACTCTGTGCGCGCCAGGGATATGCTTAAGCAGCAACTCTTTCACTTCGGGATAGTAGTTGGCCTCGATGGAGGAGTCGTCCACAAAGTCCTTTTCCTTGGACTCGGCGACATCCTGGACGATGACCAAGGCGTCTCTGTCTAGGGTGTATTCGGATTCATGGCCGCGAATGTCGTCAATATGGGTCTCAACCTCAATTTGGCCATAATTCTTCTGGGGTTGTCCATCTGGCGGAGTATCAGCCCAGTTGAAGGGGGCTGCGCCGTCTGCAGGAGGCTTGTAGTAGGTCAACTTGGCAGTGACGGGCCCGCGAGGAACTTTGGAATCCACAGCCATGTCTACTGACTTGTCTCTATATTATCTAATGGGGAGACAGATGATTGCAGACGCTTGTAAAAATGCTTGTTGGTGCTATTGTATGTTTTGGTGCAATTTGATGGTGATGGTGATGGTTTGATGGAGGACCAGTCAACGAAAGCTTCTCTGATGATGATCTACATCAAAACAACGAGAAGGGTCACAGCGTCGACTTTATATACCTGTGATGTCGTGAAAACATAGAGTCAAACGCCATGATTTGAAATCGCCGATTTCAAAGCAGAGTCATCTGAATAATGGCTATATCTACTTTAGGAAGGGCATTTATGGTTAGGCCGTCTCACGGCCACGCCCTGAAAGCCTCTAACATGGTACTCCAAATCACGCAATTGAGAGTTTGTAAGCGTTATGTACGAACTCAAGCCACTCACGAGCATCTTTGCTTAGGGGAGGAACAAGTGTTGAAAGTATCAGGTTGGATAAACTAGACATAGATGAGGCCACTGTCGTCCCGAGGTGCGACTATGATCTGCTGGGTTTAGTATTCCATAAGTCCTACACCCGTGGGCCACGGCTGCTTTGTGCAAAGCTACACCCAAAGCTTTTTATTAATGAGATGAAAATCGCAAGCGATTTCAGGTCTGCCATCTCAAGATCACAGCTCAGTTGAAGGCTTAGTAGCGTTCTAGTGCCAGTCTACTATCATAAAACTACTTGGTTACTTTGGTAAGGGAATTGCTTCGGATTTTAGAGGATTCTTTCGCCTCAAGGAATTACCGCCCCTGGACCTCCCCCCCCCCGCCCGTCTGCGGCGCTATAGCCTGTAGCTTGCCGGGACTTTTGGAGCTACTCTTTTTAGGCTTATCAGTGGACTTATCAATTTCCAACACATGTCAAGTAGGGATATGGCCCCGGAGGAGCCTTACTGGGGGCAATTCAATATAGCAAAGCTATATTCTTCGTACTGGTGTTGTAAACCATAGCTGTGCTGATGACGCCGGGACGGAACGTCTACTGAGCACTTGGGCATCTGACAGGGTTGATTTCGGGACAATTGTTGCATGCTGTGAGATCCTGGAGCTATTGACAGCCAGTATACTTATGCTCTTTCTTAATTTACTATGGTAGCACTCTCATCACCCTGTTCTCTGGAGTGTTTTCTTATATGGTTGGGAGCCTGTGTTGAGTATGGCGAGGCTGCAGTGACGGACATAGTATCCCGGTACCCAGATACTAGGTCAAATGGTAAGTACCTACCTACCTCTTCAGTAGGTACCTATCGGCTGCCAATAGTGATGGATGTGCTATTACAGGGGCGGCTCAGCCCGAGTGCCAGTTCAGTGAAAGTACCGGTGGGGGCCCCTAGAGACGGCCTGCTAACAAACGTAAACAACTGGTTGCTCCCCATCAGCATCCAATACCGCGATTTCAGGCGTGTCACGCGCGCTGCTTTGATCTGGTTGCATCACGCCTGCTTGATCGCATCTCGGTGGGACTTCGCATTGTGCACTTTTGCACTTTGTCATTGCACCGCAGATGCGCGTCTTTGTACGCTTCACTGCATCAACAATAGAAATTTAAATTTCGCCGTCTTACGACGCGTCAAGCACTCGAGCACTCGAGCACTCGAGCACCATAGCCTAGCCCTCTCCACTAGCCGTCTTCGAGCTGTCGCTTACCTTTTTTTTTTCTTTCTTTTTTCCGTTTTTTTCTTTTCGATGCGCATTGCATGTCGAGTCGAGCCACCGCCGGCGGTTCCATCGCGATTCTGCCGACATGTCAGGCTTCGAAATTGAGCTGCCTTCGTCACCCGATCCTCTGGCCGACGAGGCCGAGAACTTCGACCCTGGTGCCTCACTCTTGCCTCCGCCCTCCACGACGCGCCGCATTCTGCCAAGCAGTGTCTCGACTCGCTTCTCGGCCCTGCCTGGCACCTCGCCCCGGAAGCGCGTGTTTGCACTCGACGTCGGTGACGAGATCACACCCCAGACCATCTTTGTGACCGTTGAGGCTGGCCCAGACGGCAACCCAGTCGCCAAGGCGCCTCTTGGCTCCAGTGTCCGGCGCCGCCTCTTTGGCTCGCCCACGGCCGCACCCGGCTCCAGCAGACGCGTTCGAACCACTACTACCACTGTGCCTTTGCGAGGCTTGACGGACGATGAAGCAGACCCGACACCCAAGCGGCGGCGGCGACGCTCCTCTGGCAGACCGGGCACACCTGCTGCTGCCACTTCTATCAAGCCGCGACGACCAACTCCCCTAAGCAAGTCCACCAATAAGCCGCGAGGGACACCCAAACCGAATACCGCGCTGCGCGACGACGACAACGATGACGGCGACGTCTTACTTTCGGGCACTCCTGCCTCTGTGAATCAACCAACGCCACCGAGGAGAGGCAGACCGCCCAAGCGCAAACCTGTGGATGATCAGCTAGCACAAGACGACCCAAGTACGTCGCAAGCATTACCTAGGAAACGGGGTCGCAAAGGCAGAGTATCTCTTGGGCCAGATGATTTCGAGCGCATAGCTCGACTCAATCAGAGTACTATTGATGCGCAAGAGCCGCCAAATAAAGAAGACCCGTTAAGCTCGGTCTTGTCAGACAGTCCCCTGCCAGAGCGCTCCCCTATACGCGACTCCAGGTACGAAGAAGAAGAAACGCGCGAAGATATGTGGTTGGCTGCTGTGTCCGATCGCTCAAGTCCTCGATGGCCACAGTCTTCGCCAAGGAGGATCGACATTGCAAATGTCACTGAAGTCGGCCATGCTCCAATGACCAAAGTTCAGCACGACCTGAAGGAGAATGAACCATTATCAGAACTTCCATCAGGCATACCGCGAACATACAATTCTTCAAGCCACATTGAAGGCAATAAAAATGATGTACTACATGAATGGGGCCATGGCGAAGCAATCTACGAGGGCGATCCTTCCGGCTTGATAAATCAGGGCGCGTCGCTGCGCGAGTCGGACTACTACGCACCTCTAGGAGACAACATGGACAGAAGCGACACGGATTCTCAGCATAGCGCACAAACGCCTGATTCACGAGGCGCTAGTTCTCACCACAACGAGCGGCTCAAGCAAGAAATCACAGGCATTCCCAAGGAATTGAGAGACCAGGGCCCGCTACCTAGTGAAGTGGAGGACTATGCACCAACGAGGGAACCCTCAGACGGCAGTGATATACCCTCTCCTCACAGTGAACAATCTACCGAACCTGACGATTTCCCAACGCCGACAGTGGATCCTGACACATTCACCATGATTGGCATCGATTCTCTCGTCTCCTTTCAACCAGATAGGAGCCACGTATCAGACTTGCCATCAAAAGGTGGACACACAAGCGTGTTGAGGAACAATGTTCGAGAGCCAGTCAAGCGTGAAATGGTCACGGGCGAGGACGACGAGGCAGACATTCTCAGTTCGCGAGTACAATCCCACAATGCAGACGATCAGCTGACTCCAAAGGGCAGTGTGTTGCCAACTCTGCACAGTTTGTCAAAGCAACAAGTTGAGAATTCGTCGTCAAGAAAACCAATGGTGCACTCCAATGCAAGCTCAATCTCACATGCAGATCGGTTCAAGTTTTCGCAATCGGCAGAACAAACTGTTCGAAGCAACAATCCAATTGATGACCTTTCGGATGAAGATAACACGGCTCGCCAAGACGAAGATGATTTCTCTGACATACCGGAGGAAGTACTCGCCGCAGCTGAGTCTCAAGGCGATTGGCAGCCATCCATGAATGATTCTGAAGACCAGGTTGATCTGCTTGCATCGTTTTCTGAAAGACTTGCGGCTGGACAGGGGTCTGAGATGGAGGATCAGATGGCGGTGACTTCTCCTCCTCCTCCTCCTGCTGCTGCTGCTGCTGCTGCTGCTGCTGCTGCTGCTGCTCCTACATTGCATTCAAGTTGGCAGCGCTCCAGGCAAGCTTCCGAGGATGAAAAGGTCGATCTAGCAGATTCTATGTCGGAAGTGCACATGATGGAACGAGCGTTAAATGATCCACCAATATCCAGCCTGGATGAGGCAAGGCAGTCCTCTCGCAGCGTCCATACCACGCCTTTGCGATCAGATCGGGACCAGACGGACGACAATGCTACTATATCTCAACCTTCTGTGCCTCAATCTGCTCAGTCTGGAAGGGCGTCTAACCAGAACACACAGAGGAGCTCACCACCCCAGTCCGTACAGTCTCGTTCTGATTCTCACCGTCTTTTGACTCCTGACGAAACGACTTCTTCAAGTCATCACAGCCCCCTTGCAGCCCAGGCTCCGACCAACGATGAAATGAGGCACAATGCTCCGGAAGACGTCGGCTCTTCTCCTCCTGAAATTACTCAATTCGTCAACGAAAGCGAAGGACACACACTTCCTGCTCGACGAACTTCAGACACCCAACCTGACCGGAGACCCGGTATACACACCGAGCCAACGCAAGACCGGCCTCTACTATATCCACCAGAGCTTCCGCCACCTCATTTGGTCGGTCCAAGACCCACTCTGTCGCCAGTCGTACGAATTGGCAGGACTTTACAGAACATACTGTCCGACCCACCCTCTCCATCAGCACACAGTCTTGCCCTTGGCAGCCCCTTCAAAGGTTCTGCACGTAATTCCAGTCCATTGGACGGTTCCGTGGTACCCGAGACCCTATCAAACAACGCTTTTGCGAGTGTTGTGCCTCGGAGTGGTCGTGCTCAGAGTGTACCACAGCCAGCTGCGCGGCCTGCGCCGTCGCCTTCAAGGCCACGGACGACGTCATTCGCACCTCTAAGTCAGATCAAGAATCTGGTCACACAGGGAGTGCAAATTCTCACATTGCCACACTCCAAGCAGCCACTGGCGCTCGAATACCCTTTTGGACCATCATCTCCTACAACAGACAGAGGTCTCGAGAACAGCCGTAGCGCGGCCTTCATAGAGCGCGTTAGACAGACATCGCATGAAGGCAGCATTTATAGCAACAAGTCTGCTGGGCCAGTAACCGACGGCAACGATGGTAAAGAGACATCCCGAGGGCCACACATGCCTGCTACATCTCGCAGCAAGGGCTTCAGCATTTACGGCCTATCAGCGACTCGGCCTCTAGATCTGAAAGACAGCCTCGGAAAGCGCAAACATCAAATAGAGCCCAGTAAAGGCTATGATGGGACTCTCGAGCAGCAAACAGAGTTCTCTGATGCGTATGTCTCGGAAGGGTTGATAAACGATGAGCAAACCGGAGCAAATCCATCAATGGTCTCCAGTACTGAACAAGCCCAAGCTGGGGCTCAGCATGCTTCCGAGGACGACGACCTGCAGGCTGAAGCAGGCGATGGGCATACGAGCGATGCGCAGGCCGAAGAGGAAGACTTGGAAGGCGAGGAGAATGAAAACGAACTTCCAGAGGAAGAGGCCTATACACATGAGCAAAATGACGAAACTGGGGATGAAGAGGAGGTTTATCAGTCAGATCATGTCTACGTCGAGGGGCAAGATGGTGAAGGCGAGGCTGACAACGAAGACGAAGGCAATCCCGTGCAGATCAAAGATGACGAAAGCGCTGTCGAGGATGAACATGTCGACGGCCAAGAGCTAGAGGATCAAGACTATGAGGACGACGACGAAGAAGAAGAGGATATCTGGGCTATCGAAGCCAACAGAACTGCGTCTTCCCCTGCAGGGTACGTCCCGACAGACGAGACGCTCGATGCCTCCAAAAAGAATGATCTGTCTGTCGATTGGGGGACGAACAGCATAAATTCGCTCAACAATTCGCGTATCAACGACAGTGCGGTCTTTAGGGCTGCACGTAGCGTTCGGGGACATTCTGCGGAAGACGTAGATCAAGGACTGGAGGCCAACGACTTGCGTATCAACGATGACGTCTTTTCCGAGTCTGCACACAGCGGTCGTGAGTCTTCTATCGAAGATGAAGAATATCAGGATCAGGGTTTGATGGTCAGTAGCTCGCACATTAACGGCAGTATGGTTTCCAAAACTGGACGTAGCTTCCGTGAACCTTCGGTCGAAGATCTGGATCAATACTCGATGGTGGACCTACACAGTGGCTCGGTCCATCTTTCCTCGGCCAGAAAACCTACTCCGGCGGCTCAGAAGAAATCCAAGAAGGTGGTGGACCTCTCCCACTTCTTCTCATCGTCGCCGAACTTTATTGAGCGGCAGAAGAGAGCCAAACAACCGTCACTCCTCAAATCTTCAATGAGAGAGCCTGGTCTAACTGCTACCAAAGCACCGTCTCCAAAAGCGACGCGAGAATTTCAGGAGGAGCAAGGCACAACTTCACAAAAGTCCCTGACGCCAAATAGCTTGCAAAGAAAGGAGCTACCATCCCCCGTTGCTGGCGCAAGTCAAAACTCTGCTCAAGCGTCTACGGCACGGACAGATAATACCTCTACACCAGAACGTGCCACCAATCCACGCCCACAGCAAGAGAAGGCTACCTCTCGTTGTGAGCTAAACCATGCTACTCTTTCTGAGTCATGGATGTTGTCCTCGCCTCAACCGCTACCTACAGATCGACCCCAGACGAAGATTGCAACTCGAAGTAGTCCTCAAAATGCCGACTCCCAAAGCTTTGATGTGGCTGGACTTCGAACTGTACCTGAGCGAGGATCCTGGCCTACCAAGTCATCCTTGCGCTCTCCCTCAAAACCAAAGTCACCCGGGCGAGTGGTCGACTTCACCAAAAACACTGTTTCCATGACAGTGCCGCTGCACGCGCTCATTGCTTCTCACAACACTGCTCCTCCCAGTGATTCTGGTTTAGAATCGCCGCGACCTGATCTTCCGCCTCAGGGCAAGAAGAATGATCTCTGCTCCTCACTCAAACCTCCGCCTGAACCAACCTTGCGAGATCCAGCTCACCGCCGATATCAGCAGCCGCAGAGCCAACAGCGGCATCAACAGCAACAAGAGCCCCAACACCAGCAAACGCATGAAAGAGATATATACGCCACCCTATCTCAGACACAATGGTCCCGAGATCATTGGCTCCTGCTCAACGAGTTATTGCAAGAACATCGCGAAGGTGCACACGAGTTTCAGCTACGCCACAGCAGTGCCCTCGACAAGAACCCACGCAAACGGCCTTCGTATGACCTTTTGGGCAAACTAGTCACGTCCCAGGGCGATTCAATGGTATTAGAGCAGTGGCAGCTGGACGTCGTTGACGTATTCAAAACTGAAGTGGGTGGGTGGCCCGAGGAAAAGATTGCAAAGAGGCTCTTTGCACTAGTGGTTGGCGAGGACCGCCGTCGTCAGCGAACTATTTCCAAGCGACGATGAAAGGATCTGTCTTTCTGTCTGTCTGTCTGTCTGTCTGTCTGTCTGTCTGTCTG